>JAJIBD010012577.1:0-30455 GCA_021461705.1 Cryptotis parvus | reverse complement strand
CTGGAATCAGGGTCTCTAAGGTACTTCCCTTCAAAGTGGATATTTTATGGGCATTCCTTCAAACATTTGACCCACCTTGGAATATACCCTGGAGAGCCCAAAACACAACAGATACACCATCTGCACTTCTATATTCATAAGAGCATATTCACAATAGCCAAAATCTGGAAACAACCTGAGTGCCCGAGAACAGATGACTGGATAAATAAACTATGGTACACCTACACAATGGAATACTATGCAGCTGTCAGGAAAAACGAAGTCATGAAATTTACCTACAAATGGATGGACATGGAGATTATCATTCTGAGCAAAATAAGTCAGAAGGATAAGGACAGATATAGAATGACAGCATCTATTTTAGATATAAATATATACCAGTGTTCTACTAATAATTAAAAACAATAATGACAGACTAGAACTGAGCATTGAATGTAAGTAAGCAAAGGATTTATGTGATAATCCCTAAATGCATGTAGGGCAAGTCACAATGTATAAGAGGAGAGAGAGAGAGAAGAGAGAGAGAGGGAAAAGTGCCTGCTACAGAGGCAGGCTGGGGGCCCTTCCTCAAGGGGACATTGATGGTGGGAAGTGTGCACTGGTGGAGGGATGGGTGTTGGAACACTATATGACTGAAACCCAAACATGAGCATCTTTATAATTGTATAACTCACGGTTTAATAATAAAATGAAATAAAACAAAATGTACATTTGTATGCTGGAAATCTTCTGGATATAGAGTTCATGGAAAATGAAAGAACCCTGGAGTAGAGTGCACACACTTTCTCACTGTGTAGTCTCTGGCAGAAGGCAGAAAGACAGGAGAGTTGCAGGGAGTGGCCCAGTATTAAGGAGCAGGGGCTGATTAGAAATTCACTCCCTTGACATTTGCTGAATGCCTTCCAGGATGATGCAAAGGCATGAGGTCCCCCTAGGGGCTGGAGTCTCAAAATAATGCTCTTGTTTAATCTCATTAGCCACAGAGAAAGAGGAAATTGGCCAGCAAACACCAGGCCAGTGTGACAGACTGCTTGCTCAGCCAGGCTGGGTGAAGGTCAGGTCAGGATGCTGGCAGGCCTATAAGCAATGACCCTGAAGTCATCTCTATCAGCCCAGGATACTAAGAGTGAGGTTACGGCAAAAGAGTGAGAACTGGGGAACTGGAGTTATACAGGTCACGTGAGACCCTGAACCACTTTTATTTCTGGAGTTTTTTTTTAACATTAAGGTGGGGGTTTGGTTTTAGGCTCTATATGTAAGAATTTTGCCTCTGGTCGATGATCTGCTCTAACAAACTTATCTACAATGGGTAAAAGTTCAAAATTAAACTTTTAGACAAGAAAAGTTTAAACCAAAATATTTATATGCTTGTTTTTATCCCATTGAGATAATAAAATATAGCTTTAAGTTTTTTTCACCGATAGGACCAAAGAAGGAAAAAGTGCTCAGGGCCAGAGTTGGTCCACCAACTTCTACTTGTCATGGTGATAGATGAGGTAGGACAACAGGTCATTTCAGTCGTGGGAGATGAGGTGTGATACTTGCTTCTGTTGGCACATACATGGGCATATGAACAAGACCTTTATATGTGTTAAACAGGTGATGTTCCCAAACAACTTTTTCCTTTTCTTTAATGTTTCGAGTCTATTTCTAATAAGATGTTTCACTCATTCCCACCAGTATTTGGGAAGGTGACTTAAGAGATTGTGGAATGATTATGGTCCCAGAAAAACAGGTGATTGCTATCTCTTGTTGGAATGTAATTACTGTATCATCTGCAGTTGAAAGATCTCATGATATCAGAGATTTTAAGAGAAAAGTAAGAACCACATGGTGCATTTATTTCCTTCTTCCCATAAAACTACCACCACCATTACCACCATCCCTTGACCCAGCCCAACACACACACACACACACACACACACACACACTTTATCATGGCACATTGACTAATTCTAATTTAAACCTTTGTCTTATCATAATAAATTTAAAGGGATTCATAGACAAGTATGATGCAATTGTACTTCACAGTCTTCTGACCTCACGTTGGAGGTTTTATATGCAAAGCAGCTATTTGAAATGTGGTGATTTTGACCCCTATGTGTAGATAAGCAACTGAAGTTCAGCAAAATTAGGGCACTTGAGGAAACAAGACTAAATTCTTGGTGTAACTTGTTCACTGATAATATGATGTTTTCCCATCAGTATTAATGGAATGTGTATTTGTCTGTTTGTTTTCACCCCTGATCTGTCTAGCAGTTAGGAATAACTTGAGTTCTTGCTTTTACCTGCTTCGTAGCTATGTGGAGAAGTGACTGGGCTTATTCTAAACTTCTCAGTAGCACTGTGAACAATCTCAGTTCTGACTTAAAAGGTCTCCATAGAAAGCTCCATAGCAACTCTGAGTTAATCATCTCATTACATCAGGATTTTCCTTCCCAAACAGCCAGTTAGCCTCCTGTTTCTCCCCTCCCACTTCTCGTTCAAACTGTTGAAATGGAATTGCTGGAAAGGGAGAGACAGACTTCCCCACAGGTCAGTGTGGCGGGCAGCGAAAGGCTCACTCATTATTGCCCATGAGCAGCACTGTGGGAGTTGTTCACTAAGCAAGAGAAGCAAGACGCACAAGGCTGGAAGGAACAAACCATGTTTTGCTCCTGGTAGACAGTGATGTGGGATTTAGGAAGCCCACTGGTCATGCCCAAAGCATCAAAGACCTGAGAAGAGCTGTCCTCAAAGATGCAGCATGACTTACAATAAAACTAATAATCATAAAAGTTTCTTGCTTCCATGGGATAAATAAATGTATTTGCTTTACATATTAAAATAATAAAACATTTGATAATAAAATAATTTCACATATTAAAATAAAATAGCTTATTTTCTTCAATCTAAAAGTTAAAATTTAGCTATCTGATTTTTATTATATTGTGTCCACCCCCACCAAATGATCATGTCTCATATTTTGTATCTGCTATTTAGTAGTGTCCCCTTCTGAAAATATGTATACTTAAGAAATGGGAAACTGACACATGATGTTTAGAACTTTCATATTTGTGAAAATAAAGACAATGTTAATAATCAGGAGAGGAGTTTGGAAACACCAAGGAATGAACTGCTTTGTGTGCCAATAGGATTTATGGTATCTTTGCCAAGATATTTTCCCTAAGTTTAAAATAGAAGTGGTTGAAAATTAGTTCTATGGTGCCATCTGGATATTTAACAACACTAAATGACTTCTCTCCTTTTCTGACCTAAAAATGTATCACAGTGGGAGAAACAGACTGTCCTGTTTATCTACCGGTCTCCCCAAATTGGGTCATGTTAGAGAGGTAAAATGTTAGGCTGAAGTCCACCTGGTGTTTTTGTGGTAAATTCTTTTGGATGAAGCCCGAAGTGAATCAACTTATTTAATGTAATTTGATAGGATAGGTTTTAGAGCAGGAATTTGGACTCTAGAGCACCAAACTCAAATTTATTAGTTACTACCTAGTGACCTTTGATGATGATCAAAGTCATCATCTCAAGACCTTCAATTTTAGAAAACTAAAATTTATGCAAATCATGGTTATGGTGGTGCTGTGTTAGAATCACTTGGTGAAGAACAGAGTCTATACAGACCTTAGTATTAGATGACAATTTAGTAGCAATTTAATACTGTCTTTCATAGACTCAGACTATATAGCCAGCTAATTCACAGAATATAGGAATCAGATACTGTAAGGGACTTAATGTTTGTGTCTTTGGTAAATCAGTGCAGTGATGAAACTAGGTGGTAAGTCTTTGGGAGGAGCCGAGGTAATGATGGACCATCACCAGTGTGGTTAGTGCTATTGTAAGACACTTGAGAAAGCACTCTCAACTCTTCATCATGTGAAGGGAGTCCAGTGAACACTCATTGGGAATACACCTACAAGGCACAAAATGGGGTAACTAGGGGTGAGGATTGTGACTCTAGACTTGTCCCAAATGGGATGAATGGTAGGTAACCCCTCCCACAAAGTTTCTCCTCTTTGTCTTCCTAGCAGAGGCCCCTCTCCCGGCGGGCCCCCTCAACCAACCATAATGTCTGGCTACCTGAGTGAACAGAGCCCCAAGCTAAGGGAAATGTGGAACCACAATACCCTGTTAAACCTTTCTGCAAATGTGTGCTGGAAACCCCCCATAAAATGTTTGATTTCTGCTTCTTGAGGTATATAAACCTAATTATGCTTGCAACAAGTAGGTCTCTCTCTGCAGTGCTCCCAAAGTGCATGTTTTTTCATGTGACTTCACATACTCACCCTCCCTCATAGGGAAGCACCCCTCCTTCACTAAGGTACTCAATGAGTACTCAGAGAGAAATGGGCTGCCATGGTTGGCCTCCTGGTTAGCACCGTCATTCCTCATGTCTGGATGATAAATCTGCAGCTTCAAGAGGGCCTCACCCATACCAGAATGGAATCATGCCGGTACTCTGATCTTGAACTTCCAGTGCCCAGTAAAATTAGAAATAAATTAATGGGAGTGAGGTATAGTACAGCGGGTTAAACATTTATTTACCTTGCATGCAGCTGACTGGGGTTTGATGACCGGCACCCCACATGGTCCCCTCATCACCACCAAGAGTACTCTCTGAATGAAGAGACAGGAGTAAGCCCTTAGTACTCCAAGTGTACTTCCAAACCCTAAATAAATAAATGGAAAAGGAAATTAAATAAATTCTGTTTTTGTTGTTTGTACTTTGATGTAACATCCCAAACTGACTTAGATCAACAGCCTTGGATCCATATTTAGTTAATAAATAAACTAAAATTTATGTATAAAGAGAACCAATACTCATAGACCCTAAGACCTTAATCTCCTAAAACCAACACCTTTAGATCCAAATATAATTAATCAACAAACAAACTAAAAATTATGTTTAATGAGAACATATGCTATATCCTGGTCCTTCATTCATAGTCCTTCCTTCAGTTTTGGAGAATGAGCAGACTTAATTGCTGCCTTAAAGCCTTCCACACCATAGAAAATGATGACCCATAATGAGAGACTAGAGTCTCGCAGTAAACTGAAGTTGATGGCAGTCTGGTGTTTCTCTTGGATAAGTTTCCCTGGCTTCTCTCAGAAATGCACCATTTCCTTTAATGGTCAGACTCAAGGAAACAGGCCATTGGTGCACTGTTAGAGCTTGTGTGATGGCACCCCTTAAACCTTAATACCTGTGCCATTCATTTGTAATGTTGGTATGGACACACTGAGAAGAGAGATGTCTTTGAAAGATTGTATGTAATTGTCTAAGACATCTTAATGATGGGATCGTAGGTTTCAGAACTCACAGAACTATTTATATGAGTGGATCAAAACTTTCAGCACATATGACTGCTTGTTTCATATAACAGGTAAGATTTAAAAAGACCAAGAAGAATTTGTGAAGTTCATAGTTCAGGGACATGAATTTAATAAAAGAGTGAATTCTCATGTTAAGATTATAGAATGCCTTTTCTCCCTTACCATAGCAACATATAAGAGCTCAAAGAATTTCAAGTTTCAGACTTGAAAAAACATGAAATATTTTGAGAAAATTGAAAGCAACAAGAGGAATAAAAATAAGGTCACTAGAAGAAAATGCAGCCTTCAAAATAGCAGCTACTATGGTGAACACTAGATAAATAATAGGCAAATAAACATATACACAAACAATAAGACTTTCGCTAAAGGATTATATATCTCAGCTATATTGAACATTAACATTACCTCGACTATTTTTAACCCAATGCATCATGTGCACTTTTGTAAAGAAAATTATAGAGAAAACTAAGACAAATGTTATCATTTGTGGAGACAAATCAACCATCAGAACCAGACACATATAAGGGAGAGTTTGAAATTATCAGTAAGAAATGAAAACAACTATGATTATGTTGATATGATATGATAATCTCATGATGGACAAATTAGACAAAAATGTATGAGCAAAGATAATGTAAACAGAATAGTAAAATCTTTAAGAAAGCATCAAAGGGAAGTATTAGAGATAAAAATCACTGCATCAGAATTAAAAACGTCTTTGATGGGTTCATGAATGGGTGTTTGTAGTTGAAGAGTCAGTGAGTTTGAAGAAAATTCAATAAGTATTAAGAATTTTAAAATACATAGAGAATGCTAAAGACAAGTTCAAAAGATGTATGATATGTGTAAGAGGAATATTAGAAGAAGGGGAAATGGGAACATAAAGTGAGGAAAAAATACATATTTATTTATTTATTTATTTGTTTGTTTTTTGCTTTTTTAGGTCACATCTGGTGATGCTCAAGAGTTACTCCTGGCTCTGCACTCAAGAGTTACTCCTGGTGGCAGTGCTCAAGGGACCATATGGGATGCCAGGGATTGAACCCAGGTCCGTCACATGCAAGGCAAATGCCCTCCCTGCTATACTATCGCTCCAGCCCAACATAAATATTTTAATGTAAAAAGTTAAGAAATTCATATAAAGTTAAGAATTTTATATAAATAGTGGGAAACATTAAGCCACTGATCCAGGAATCTAATAGAACACAAGACAGAATGAAAAATAATTGGATAAAAATCACTTGATCACTAGACATCCCATTGTTCATCGATTTCCTTGAGCGGGCACCAGTAACATTTCCATTTGACCCTATCACGTGACAGTGTAGCCCAATGGCATCTGGTTGCTTCAGGAATACGAAGAGCCGCAAACCATTCATTCGGGGTATTGACGAAGAAATTTGACCATCTTGTAGGTGGGCGGCCACGTGATCTTTTGACATCCCGTGGGATCCAGTCGGTAACGGCTCTAGTCCAGCGGTCATCTCCAAATTGCATTACATGTCCATCCCATCTGATTTTCGATGCCTTGGCAAATGAGACAGTGTCCCTGACTCTGGAACAGCGAAGGAGGTCGGATAAAAATACCGCTCATTAAATCATATTTAAATGTATAAAATCAATGAAAAAAAAAGAAAATCTTGAAAGAAGTTGGGGGAGGATATGAACACATTACTTTCAGAGGATTAAGAATTACATTATATTTTCTTTGCAAACTGCAAGCAAGGAGAAAAAAGTAAAAATATTGAACAGTTGAAAGAAAAAAAACACAAACCTAGATTTCTGTGTTCAGTAAGTGTATCCTTTAAATAGGATATTTAAAGGATATTTCTTAATATCCTTTAAAGAATTTCTTAGACAAACAAAAATCAAAGATGTTTATAACCAGTGGACTTGCTTTGTAAGAAATAAAAAAATTATCTAAAAAGGGGAAAATTGACCTTTTTCAGAAACTTGACTCTACATAAAGAGAAAGTAGTAAGATGGGGATAAGTTAAGATAAAATACTTATTAAAATTTTTATTAAGTTTAATAAGTTTTTATTAATAATAGTTTTTATTAAATTTTAATTGAATAATTAAGATCACTAGATCACTAGACATCCCGTTGTTCATAGATTTCCTTGAGCAGGAAACCAGTAACATTTCCATTTGACCCTATCATGTGCCAGCGTAGCCCAATGGCATCTGGTTGTTTCAGGAATACGAAGTCTCAAACCGTTTGTTCATGGTCTTGACAAAGAAGTCTGACCATCTTGTAGGTGGGCGGCCACGTGATCTTTTGACGTCCCGTGGGATATAGTCGGTAACAGCTCTAGTCCAGCGGTCATCTCCAAATCGCATTACATGTCCAGCCTATCTGATTTTCGATGCCTTGGCAAATGAGTCCCTGACTCTGGAATTGAATAAATAAATGAATAAATAATATGTAGGAATGGAGAATGCTCATTTACTAGAAATCACACTGTGTCATATGACACAGATATGTCATATGTGTGAGACTATGGTGTTATTCACAAGTAGACTTTGATTATTCTAGAAACATAAATTTTAGGAAAACCACTAGAATGAGAAAAAAGAAGGGATATGACCAAAAGAAAAAATAACTATTCAAAAAATGAGAGGAATAGAAGAAAAAAAAAACACAAAAACCAACTGTAACAATTAGAAATAGTCACATATGTGGTAGATTAATCAAAATTTGTTATTAACCACTGTAAATATGACTAGTATTCATTATAATAATTACATGTAATGCGATTTGGAGACAACCGCTGGACTAGAGCTGTTACCGACTGGATCCCACGGGATGTCAAAAGATTACGTGGCTGCCCACCTACAAGATGGTCAGACTTCCTTGTCAAGACCCTGAAGGAACGGTTTGAGGCTCTTCATATTCCTGAATCAATGGAAATGTTACTGGCGCCTGCTTGAGCAAATCGATGAATAATGGGATTCAAGTGGTATACTCTCAGTAGAAGGCTCTCATCTCGAGCATTTACTGATGAATCTTAAAGGGGAAAGATAGGGTTTCTCTTGGGTTATTCAAGTGATCAAGTGATCAAGTGAATTACAAATCAGAGACAAACTGAACCGTTTCTTGAGTACAAGAAATCCGCTTAGATAAAAAAATAAAATGACGCAGCTAGACCAAAAGCAGAGAAAAGGAGGATCTGTGGATGTGACTCAGTAATAGGGTGTAGGATTTGTAGGCCTGAGACCATGAGTTCTGTTACTTGTACTCTCTAGCTTACCAAGTGTGATTCTGGCAGCCACAATTGGGTGTGTGTGAGCACCATAGATGCTTGACCCCTGTTGAGTACTGCAACTAAGTATGTGAATATAGAAACCAAATATTTTATTAGAAGAGAATATCCCATACACGCCAGACCCACAGCTCCGTTGGAAACCCCGGAAGAGATCCAGACCCATCCACTCCAGACCCACAGCTGCGCCACTTGGCCCCATGTGGAAGCAATGCATGGAGCTGACCTCCCCGTAAGGGGGTTGGCCAGCCCCTGGTCCAGTCCAACATGCTCCAAGGGTTCGCTCACACATGCGGTTGAGGGGCCATGCTGACCAGATTTGGAGTGGAGATTTGGGCTCCTCTGCCCTTTCCTCCACCATGCCAGCTACCCCAGAAGAGAGACCTATGCCAGACCCACAGCTCTGTCGGCGGCCGCATGACAGTCTTAGATAGTACTAGATTTTAGGGTCAGGTCCTTCCCAAGATCTTTCACATTTATACACTATATACAGTTCTAGGCAGGTTCTAGCTGATACCCGTCATTCCAGTAAGAGCAAGGTAAGCCTAGCTAGAAGACAAGGTGCTTTTGCAAACTAATAGATAAATCATTGTATGGAAAAAAAAAGTCCAGAAATTATATATAATATATAATTTATATATTATAAATTATATATTATAAATTATAATAAGTTATAAATTATAATAGGGTGCCGTATGGGGTACTGGGGCTTAATCCCAGGTCAGCCTTATGTAAAGCAAATGCCCGATCTTCTGTACTATTTCTCAGGCCCCAGTAAGTTATATATCTTTGCAAAGGTTCACAGGTCATAGACCTGGATGCCAAGTTTAAAACAAAACAAAATAGACTTATAGACAACAGCATAGGAGAGAATTTAGAAGATGCTATGTTTGGTGATAAATTTTCAGATAACAATACCAAAAGTAACATTCTCGACCAAAAAAAATTGACAAAGTGGAATTCATCACTAAGAAAATTTCTAGTCCATAAAGGACACCTCTAAGAAAATGAAAAATGAGACATTAACTAAGAGAAAATATTTGAAAAATGTACATTTTAGGGTCTGAGAGAGAGTATAGTGGGTAAGGCATTTGCCTTATATCTTATTTTTTGTTTGTTTTGGAGACCACACATGGTATTGCTTAGAGGCAATGCCATACCAGATAATTAAACCAAGCTTTTCACATGTAAGGCATATGCTTTGCCACTTGAGCTGTATCCCCAGTTTTTACTGACTTTCATTAAAGTCAGGTATACTTTTGGGGGGGTAGGCTTGGGGTCACACTCTGTGTTCAGGGCTTACTCCTGGTTCTGTATTCAGGAATCCTTCCTGGCAGGACTTGGGGAAAATATACTAGGTGTCTGGGCTGTTGCATTGCATGCAAGTCAAGCACCTTATGCACTGTGACATGTCTCCAGTCCCAAGGTCACTATCACTATCACTATCTTCCCGTTCATCATCGATTTGCTCGGCGGGCACCAGTAACATCTCCATATTTTAAATTTAATTGTGTTGGTATTAAATATATTGTTCCATAATGTGATGTTGTTGCTTTATAATAATAATTTTAAGTGCTTTTCTTCATCTCAAAATATTTCCTGAAGATACCACTATCTTAATTAATACTTAATTATTGCTAAATAATTCTATGATTCTTGTAGAAGGTTGCTTAGGAAACTTTAATTATTATTACTGAACATTGTTTCAGGGAAGTCTGAAATTTCTGATAGTTTTCCTTAAATAAATCCCTAGAACCAAGAGTGGACACTTCCAGGACTTTCATTACTTATTCCCTAAAGTTATCTGCTTTTAGAAGAGTAGAATAAGTTATGTATATGTGTTAGAAAAGACTGGTAGAAGCTCATCAACAAAGAGACACTGAGCAGGAAAGATTTGTTGAGTGCTCTGGTGGGTCTGAGGGTCTAAAAATGAACAGGATGTTTCCTGTGTGGTTTGTGTGATGTGGTTAGCAAAAGTCATGGGTTAGGATGTCCACATACCCCCTGGGGCATGATAGGATGAGTGGGAAGCCCAGTGTTTAGTGTGTCTCTTGGCGGGCAGGGTGGTATTCCAGCCTAGTTTTGAGGGAGGGCTATGTTGGTGGGTGTTTCCACCTGCAAAAACAGACTCAAACTTGATACAGCCTAATCATCATCGGGGTAAAAAGTAAGGCAGCCGGTCACATGAATCTCCTGATAAGGACAGGAAGCTCTTTATGTCACATACTAATGGATTTGGGGGCCTAGATGACATAAAGTATTTTAAACCAGACCAGAACTAGAATATTGTGAAATTTTTTTTGAAGTAACGTCTTTATTTCTTTTTATGTTTTTTAATTATACCACTGTGAGATATACAATTACACAGATGTTCATGATTGGGTTTCAGTCATACAGTGTTTCAGCACCCATCCCTCCACCAGAGCACATTTCCTACCACCAATGGTGGTGGGAAAAACATATGAACACATATGTTTATTGCAGAGCTATGAATTTTCCTCTTCAGACTGCTTTTGCTGAATCCCACAAGTTTTTATAGTTCATGACTTCATGAACCATGTCCATCCATTTATAAATTGTGCCATATTTCTGAATAAGCTTTTTGTATTTTGGAGGTTGTCTTATCTTACGGTAGCTCCTTCAGTTCTTTTAATGTTGGTTTTGAGTCTGTGAAGTTCCTGAGTTATTACTTATCCATGAAGTTGTGTATCTTTCCTGGAAATCTGAATGTGAGTCTAGCCAGGAAAAGAATTCTTGGCGAGGCTTTCATTTCATTGAGTCTTTTTACGATATCTCTCCATTGTATTCGGGCTTGGAATGTTTCATCTGAAAAAATTCTGCTGTGAATCTTAGGGATATTTCTTTATATGTGAGTTCCTCCTTTGATCTTGCTGCTTTCATTATTCTATCTCTATCTATGGTTCTTGTCATTCTTATTAGGATGTGTTGGAGTATTCTTATTTGGATTTGTTTAAGCTGGTACCCTCTCGGACCACCTGTGTCTGGGAACAAGCACTCTTTAGTTCTGGGAACTTCTCAGCAATGATGGCTTTGATAGTTGCTTTTTCATCAGGGTTTTCCTTCTCTCCCACTGGGACTCCAATGATCCTTATATTATTCCTTTTTGGCTTCATCTCGGTTATCTCTTGTTGTCTATTCATTTTTTGTGATTCTTTTTTCCATCTTCTGCTGTTGTCTAGAAAGTCTCTGCACCTCATCTTGGAGCTCACTAATTCTGTCCTCAGTGGTTGTTAATCTACTGCAGAGGCCTTCCAATGAGTTTTTCATTTTTCCTACCACATTTTTAGTATCTGTTTTTCTGCTTGCATTTTCATTTCCATTTTCCACACTTCTGCTCTCATGTCCTCTTGCATTTTATTGACTCTGTGTTCCATTGCTTCTTTGAGCTCCCTTATGCATCCTTAACAGCTACCTTTGAAATTCCTTATCAGATAGGTTATACAGCTAATCATTATTGCTTGGCTCATCTTAGCAAGCTCCTTCGCTCACTAAGATTGGTGGAATTCTGCATCACTTTACCATTATGACCTTTATAGGTTGCAAATTGTGTGTTCTTGTATGGATGGGCAGTACAGCGAGTTTGGCAATGGTTGTTCGAGAGTTTTGTGGGAGGTGGGGAATATTGAGGCTAATGTACCCTGGTACTTCTTTGTAAGATATGTAATCACTAAATATTTCTTGTGGACAGTAGTGCATCTGTGTGGTTTTGAAATTTGGGATGTGAAACCTGCAAGAGTCCTGATCCCTTTGTGTACTTGCCCTGGGTTTGGGGTTGTGTCTGGGTGGTGGGGAAAATCAGGATGCACCCGGGATGAGGGTGGTGGATTCCAGTATCAGGTTGGTGGGGCATTGTGAAATTTTTCGATTGGAATTTTCACAACATGTTCAGTGTTAGTAAGTTGAAACTTCCACTACAGAGTCCATAACCAGTTTCAACGATTGTTGGTTCAACTGATTTCATTTCCATGGTATGTGTGCAAGCTCCTGCCTCCTTGAACATTCTAAATATGGCTTTATCAGGTAAGGACTTTCATTGACCAGTTAAACTAAGACCTCAGCACCATGACATAATTAATAAAAATTTCTAAGCAGCATGTCCAGTCACTGCACACACACACACACACACACACACACACACACACACACACACACATATATATATTATATGTACACAGGCGTACATTTACACACATATGTAACAGCTATTGGCATATTTGGAGTAGGTTTCAAAGGAGGTTCATATTGGGGTTGGCGTTCTCCACATTGATGGTTTGCGTCTCTTCAGTGTCTCCCTCCTCTGCTTGTGGTTACACTCCCAACAGTGTTTCTGGGTTCTCGGCTGCTAGCTCCTGTAGGCTTTTTTTCCCTTTCCTCCTTCAGTATCAGAGGCTGCTCTGGGATGAGTCTCTAAGAGCACTTTACTTTCAGAGTGAGCACCAGCACGTTAGATGTCCCCATCTGAGCCTTTTTCTGGACACCTATTCTAATATCTGGCAGAGTTCACTGCTAATGACTTTGGGCCACCCCATCAATCATATATTAGGTTCATAGGGCTACTGTATTGCTTTCCTTTGTGAAGCTGTTGTCTGAGTGCTTCTTGTTTTGCTATACAAGTTGCTTTATTTTTTATGGGAATTCACGGAAGTTTCAAATAAATGTAGAAACACTGCACCCTTGTAAGCTTTCAGATTGTTTTCCAGATGAACCAGGAGGCAGTGGTATAGGATGGACTGATGCAGGAACTTGCAGGGAGTGGCAGGGCTGGGAGGGAGATGAAGATTAATCCATTACAGCAATGAGAAAAGCTTAAAGTTTCAGGTGAGAAATACAAGGAATGAACCATAAAATGTATCAGACATAAATCCATGAGACTTGGAGATCATTCTATGCTTGAATTTGTTACTTGCTCAACAAATGTATGTTCATGTATCAAACATTTATTAACCACTCAGGTATTGGAAATCAAACAATGAATAGCAAAGATACTGTTTCTTCTCAATTGTACTTCTGTTGATCATCACTGTCACTGTCTTCCCCATTCATCATCAATTTGCTCGAGCGGGCCCCAGTAACATCTCCATATGTCCTGTCTCATTCTAGTAGAGCCCAAGGCATCTGCTTGCTCCAGGAACATAAAGAGCCTCAATCCATTCTGGAATGAGGTCTATATTTGTTACTGGTATTTGGCATATATATCAAATACAACACGGGTAGCTTGCCAGGCTCTGCTGTGCAGGTAGCATACTCTTGTAGGCATCTCTAAGTCCAGCATTTATTGATGAATCGCGCGGCTGCAAGCAGCCATGCGAGCCGGGCGCTGATAGGCTGGTCTGCTGGGTGGAGTTCTGACGAGAGAGAAGTCCGGATGTGGAAAATGGAGGCCCTCAGAGGAGTGGGGGGTCGTCTGGCTGTTGAGAGGCTCTGCTGGGGTGGTGGGCCAGGGCTAGAACCCACCATCCCTCCCGGGCACCTCGTGAGCGGCTGGTCACAGGGAGAGCCAGTAGCAGCTCTGCCCCATGTCTGTGAGTCTCTGTTGATCATAATGCTTTTCATTATTTACAATTATGCTTATTTAAAGCAAGTTATATGCCAGTGGTCAGCCTTAATATTTCTTGGAATTAAGCATTTTCTTAGCTCTCTTGTTAAACTTTTATTTTCTTGGTTTATCTGATAAATCCTTATACGTTCCTTCTCCCCATGGCTTGTCATTGTTCCTGCAGTATGACCTCTATTCCAGGGAGCCTATTTTGCTTAAGTCCTTTAAAATGATTAATTGATGATGACCTTTGAATTAAAATGCCATATTTCTTGAATCTAAGATACATATTCTTTACCTGTGAGGCTTTCTGAAATCTGAATGCAGCTTGTAATTGATGGTTGCTTTTAGCAAGATCTTTTCTCCCTGAAAAGCTGTTAATAAATAGATGGCACATCTTATAATTGATGGCATCTTAGAATGGAGGGAGGGTGGTGATTCTCAGTGGTGTGATGGAAATAATGGCTTGCATTCTCACTAGCCTAGGAGTTCTATGTCTCTGAGGAAAGTTACAATCAGAAATCTCATCCCAATTCAATATAACTTCCCTTATTTTGTCCCTTGGTGATTTGAGATTGCTTTCTAATTTCTATTAAAAATTAATTTCTCCCTGTTAGGTCACTGGTATAGGTGGAGTGGGTTGCTAATCCATTGTTTCTTTGGAAAGCTGGTAAGAAACTCACCCACACTCAGTCACAGTGTGACACACTTTGCCCCCGCCCCCACAGTCTGCTGGTTTCTTCATGCAGATTTTTTAGGATCACACATTTCCTATTGGAGGATCTCCTCTGGGAAGATGTCTATCTAACTGACAACTTAAAAGCAAACACTTAAAAATATGACAACAATTCACCCTGAAAGGAACACTCTACCTGCAGATAAAGGAGAGATAATTGATTAAGCTTGTTATTTATGAAAGTAAAAAAGTGCAATGCTTTTAAAAAGGGGGAGAAGTGAAGTTTTAAGAGCTCACCCCCCATCCCCCACCAAAAATGGTTGTTCTATAATGGAGGTGTAAGCAATCAGGAGAGAACCACAGTCAGGTTGTTGCCCAGTCTCTGGTCCTGTGGCTGACCATATTGTTTGGGCAGAGACCAGAGTAGGGTGGGCAGGCACTCGCACTTGGCTCTGTGCTGCTGTGTATTAGTCTAAGGAAAGTCAGACCGTGCCATGGGTATTTAATTTACGAAACAAAGCTTTTGAAAAATCGATACTCAGGGATCCCATCTGGAAACAGATGAATGCCTGTAAGAGGAAGGCATTCATTTCCTTTTTCTGCTCTGCACTCTTTCCCTCTTGAAGGACCAGATTATATGTTGTATGAAAATATAATTATATATTTTATTTTTTGGAGAAAATGGATTTATTGTGCTTTCAGGACAAAAAAAGTAAAAAGGTGTCAAATATAACACCTTCAAAAGTCACTAAGTCCAAGAATGCAGGGGCTGTGTGACATCCCTGAAGTTATTTGACTTGTTAATGAATCTTCAAGTATTTCCACCCCCTGCCTACTTGGGCATGTGCAGAGGGCCTCAGTGTGTTTGCCAGAGTGCAGATGACACAAGATATACCAAGGAAGTCCTGTTCATTTGCCTTTATGAGCAGACCCCCTGATGGATCTATCACATCTTCCAGAAAGGCAATGGAGAAGATTATCCATGACTTCTACTCAAATCTCTTTGATAGCCACATCCACCTGCCCACATACCAAATTCCACAGGATGGATATGTGATTCCCAACGTTCTCCCTTCTGAAATCCGACATGCCATCTCGTCGGTAAAGAAGGGAACAGCACCAGGCCCAGACAAAGTCAGACCCGAACACCTGAAGAATCTGCTGTCGGTACTCATCAATACACTAGCTCAGCTCTTCAAACGCTACCTGTCTGAATGCAAGGTACCCTCCCAATGGTAAACCAGCAGGACAGTTCTACTGTTCAAGAAGGGAGACATTCATAACATCGGCAACTATGACCCCAGCTGCCTGTTGTCCGTCATCTACAAGCTGTTTACACGAGTCATCCTGAAAAGGATTGGCAGAACACTAGATGAAGGACAACCATGAGAGCAAGCTGGCTTTTGGAAAGGATTCAGCACAATCGACTATATCCACACAGTAACCAAGCTCATTGAGGTTTGTAGGGAGTACAAGATGCCGCTCTGTCTCATGTTCATTGATTTACAGAAAGCCTTTGATTCTGTGGAGACTGAAGCAGTCATCGAAGCCCTAGCCAAACAGGGCATTCAAACCCAATACATCAAGATCCTTCGTGAGCTGTATTATGGATTCACCACCAGGATCTCACCATTCTACAAAGAAGTGATCATTGATGTCAAAAGAGGGGTTAGGCAGGGTGATACCATTTCACCAAAACTCTTCAGCGCCACCCTCGAGAACATCATGCGACAATTAGAATGGGAAGGAATGGGAGTGAAGATAGATGCTCAGCAACTACACCACCTCCGCTTCACTGATAACATCGTTCTAATAACACCAAACATTAGCCGGGCGGCACAAATGCTGGCTGACTTCGACCGAGAATGTGGAAAGATAGGTCTACAGCTGAATCTAAAGAAAACTATGTTTATGAAAAATGAACTAGTTCCAGAGGCCCCATTCACTCTTAATGGAACAAACATCTCTGAATGCAGCAGTTATGTGTACCTAGGTCAAGAAATCAACATGATGAATGACCTAAAACCTGAACTGCGCAGGGAGGAAGAGAGCGGCATGGGATGCCTTCAAAGGCATAGAAGAAATAGCTAAAAAGGACAAAGAACCTCCGGCTCTGGGCACATCTCTTTGACTCCACCGTTCTCCCTGCATTAACATACACCTCAGAGACCTGGGCCCTACGAAAGCAGGATGAGAATGCTATCGGGTCTCCCAGTGAGGAATCGAAAGAGCTATGCTTGGAATATCATGCCTCACTCAAGTGAGAGAAGGAATCCAGAGTTCTGACCTCCGTCCCTATTCCAGAATCAGGGACGCTATCTCGCTTGCCAAGGCATCGAAAATCAGATGGGCTGGACATGTAATGCGATTTGGAGACAACCGCTGGACTAGAGCCTTTACTGACTGGATTCCACAGGATGTTTATAGATCACGTGGCTGCCCACCTACAAGATGGTCAGACTTCCTTGTCGAGACCCTGAAGGAAGCGGTTTGAGGCTCTTCATATTCCTGAATCAACCAGATGCCATTGGGCTACATTGGCACGTGATAGGGTGCAATGGAAATGTTACTGGAGCCCGCTCGAGCGCTTTTGTTTGACATGAAGAGCCCAATAAATGAAGGGTTGGTGTAACCACAGACCCAACTTGCTTCCCCAGTAAAATTCTTTACTTCTTCTTTTCCCACCATAATTTTTTTCATGTTATTTCCATTGTCTGTTACTTCAGATTTTCTGAACCTTCTTCAAGATGATTTATAATTCACAAAATTATTTTTTAAAAAAAGTTATGTCTCCCATTTAGCACTATGGATGTCTGGGGGACACCTGGCAGAGATTCTTGGGCAACCTGGACAGTGTGTCAGTGTTAAGATAGGAAGATGTTGTAGTTATCCCACGATTATGGAAATTACTAGGCCACCCCAGTGGCACTCAGAGGCATTCAGGGCTATACCTGGTGATGCTTGGGATCACATGGTGATGAGGATTGAACCTAGGTTGACCACAATGAAGGCATACACCTTAACCCCTGCACTATTTCTCCTGTCCTCAATGTACTTCTTTATAATAACACATCCATTGGGTGACAAATGGGAGCATTGTATTTCCTTTGAATCTCTCCACTTGTCATCATCTATTCTACAACTCTCAAGGGGGATGGAATTATCCAACTCTTCTGGGTCAGATGTTAGCAAAAAGAATCATCACTCCTCCATGTCCTGTTTTCACCCCTAACCACATGTAGTTTTCCCTTAGGCTCAGAGAAAGTTCTAGAAGTAATCATTATCATTCAACCTGATCACTTTAATTTGCAAGTGAGAAAATTGGGAATGTGAGAGGAAGTTACTTTTTTCCAAAGACCCACAGTCTGAGTGTTTGGATGTCTCATCCTGAGTATGCTTTTGAACTGGACAGAAGTTTATATTTGAAGGTTTCTGAAAATAACCTTTTAAAGGTTTATAAACATGAACTGTATAACCATAGGGTTAAACAACCATTGTCTAGTCAGCAAATAATTGACTGGGTTCCAGTATCTCAGAGACAATATCTCACATAATGTTCTAACAGTGTAATATTGCTGATTATCTCTAACCTTAATCTTATTAAGGTAATATTAAAGTAATTGTAGAATTACTACAGTAGTAATGTAGAATTCCTTATCTTTAAAAAAGAGAAGGAAGCATTGCTTTTTTACTACTACATCATTTAAGATGTTAAGGTTTAAAAATTAATAAATTTGTTTCTAAGTCTCAATGACATAATTATAAAAATAAATAGTAAATATTAGAACATCATTTGGGCTTTGCTTTCACCACATGTAAAATGTTCTTTACCATCCCCCACAACCAGCTATGTGTTAGAGTCTCCCAGGGATGCTTCTGGCCATTTTTTCTGGGCAGGTATGTATGTCTCTGTGATCTGCAGCTTTGGGGAGGAAGATAAGAGGGAATAATGAAAGACAAAAAGTCAAAAAATTAATATTTACAGACCAGATCTGGAGGAAGAACACAGAAAATCACTGTAGGAATAGCACTGCAGGCAGAAAGAGATTCCTTAGGGCAAACCTGAAACCAAGTCTGGTGTGGGGCTGAATTAAGGGGTCCACGAATCTTTAGAAAGACCATACCAGAGCGCACAGTCAACATCTTTACTCAACTGAATACCAGAATGAACAATAAACTTAATGAGTTCATATATACAAAAAAGAATGAACAAATGATGGTAGGTTATTTTTCCTTTTTTTTTCATCAATTTCTCCTTTGTACCAGAAAAAGTCATTGAAATAAAATGATCAGTATACTCATTTTCTTTTTTTTTTTGATTTGGTTTTTGGGCCACAACAGGCTTTGCTCAGGACTTATGCTTGGCTCTGTATGTAGGGATTAGTCATGGTGGGATTGAGGACCACATGGTTTGTAGGGGATTGAACTGAGGTGGCTGCATGAAAGGCAAGAGCCCCACTTGTTATACTATCACCCCAGCCCCATTGTACTCATTTTCAGGATAATGAAGACCTCTTGAAGTTGCAGAAGTCCAAAATATGACAAAGGAGAAAGCCAATTCCCAGATCACTTGGGGAATGATGGATACTTCATCAGGTAGGCATCTAGAAGATATCTGCCATGAGGCTGTATCATTTATCAATAGGCTCTGGCTGGGCCAGTGCACTAGTCTTTACTTTTTGACTTTGTATATGTGCTACCAATGGAACCATAGTTTAAAGGGAAGTGTTTGGAGTACAGGAAGTTTGTCTGCTGTATATTGTTCAAGGATCACATAATGGGTAGCCGAGAGGTAAATATCTTCTCCCTTGAACTCTTCCTGCCAATTAATATCTATTTATAGTCATCCTAAGTCTTTCATGGTCCTTGTCCAGCTGAGGCGTCAGATGAAATTCATGAACTCTTTTTAGCACTCTGTGTGAAAGTCACAGAACAGAGACCTGTAAGACCAATTTATATACACGTTAAGACATTCCCTGTCCTCAAGAAGCTAAAATTTAATCATGGAGATAAGATTTGACATATGCAAGGTTGGGATGTTGTTGTATTCAAGTCTTGTTATCAAATTAATTACACAGATTATGATGACAGGAATCCTCTTCCATTACATTTCTTTTAACTGCTTGTTTCCTTGTGTCCTCCCTCATTCACCTTTTGTGAGAAGCTCAGAACTAGGAGAATTTTTGCATTTTGATTTCCAAGCATTGAGCACCTGGATGGGTCTTAGGCAATCTGCCATGAATAAAAGGGTAAGTGAGTGAAAGGGTGAAGCTTGAAGCTGAAAGGGGGAAAAATTCTTGCAAAGATGGAATGTGAGCTGTGCCTTGAAGACAAAGGAAGTGTGGCAAATGAGTGGACCACGTGTTCAGTTAACTGGCAAGAAATCATACGCCATCTGCTGCTGTGAGGTGAGGGAAAAGGCCGTGCAGGCACTGCAGCCTGCATCTAGTGCAACTGACCCAGGTTGAAGTGGTCGAGATCAGCAAGGCTCACAGCCCAAGGAGGTTACATGGGAGGTCCCTCACCCTAAGAGAGCTCAGTGGCAGATGACCATGGTGATTGACCATTTAGGTGGGCAGAGTGCGGAGTAGAGGAGACATCTTTTCAACTGATTCATGGAATGGAAATCAGGAGATGAACAGGACTGTAGGGTAGTTTGAAGGCTTCAGCTCCTTGAAATAGAACAATTTGCCTGCTGCCTCCACTGATGCACTTAATCTTGTGTTTGGTCAAGCATGTAGTGGAGTCAGGATACAGACATCCCTCCTCATCCAGGGTCCTGAGGAGGGTGGTTCTTATTTTCCTCCAAGAAGGATTTTATGGAGAGAATGAAATACTTCAAGCATTTATTTAAAAAAAGATAGCAGAGATAAGTAACTTATTTCCGTTAAAGTAATACATTTGCTTAAGGAAAAGAGAAACAAGGCAATATATTCCGATAAGAATAGGGAGTGGGGCTCCAAAGAGGGAACCACTTCTACTGTCTTTGGTTCACCTCTTCATGATTTCAGACTTCCTGCCTTCCCTATTCGTCCCCACTCTCTTCCCTAAATGGGTGGTGATACCTGTGTCCTGACCACGTTTGGTCACTCTTATGGGTTTCCATGGTAACTATAAAACTATCGTGCCAGTGGGCATAAATTTATATGGTAAAAAATTACAATGATGGTCTAATGAATAGAATTCACTCAGAGTTCTCCTGATACCAAGATTTGTTTGCTTCCCCTGGGAATATCAGAGGGAGACCTTGTATCATATCATAAAATTCTAGTGAAGTCTTATATTTTTTGAAGAATTTATTTTTATTTATTACTAAGACACTGTGATTTACAAAGTTACTCATGGTTGAGTACCAGCACCAGTACAGTCAGTGTCAGCTTCTCTCCACCAGTGTCCCTGGGTTCCCTCCCTTTACCACCAACCTGCCTTCTTGATTAGCACTTTCAAAGTTTGATTATTTCATCACATGCTTTCTGTGTTGTTGAATTATAGATTTGGATTCATAGCCATACCACTCCTCTCCACTACAATGTACCCAAAGCCCTAAGCCCTGTCTCCTGTTATTTTCCTTCTGCCTTTTTTTTGACTCCCCCCCACCCCAATTTATTTTCTCTCTGTCCTACTTCCTATACTCTGTGGTTAAAGGTGATCAACTTATTCACTCTTTACTACTTTGCATTCTCTCATCCAATTATCTGATATACCACAGATAATTGAGATCATCCTGTGTTTGTCTTTCTTCTGTCTTATTTCAATGAACATGAGAATATTCAGTTTATCCAAGTTGCAGCAGTTTGCATGATTGCATCATTTCTTGCAGCTGTCTCTTCTCATCTGTCTTGGATGAGACATCTAAGTTGATTCCATACGTTAGTTATTGTTCTAATGTGGTATATGTATATAATGGAATACTATGCAGCACTAAGGAAGAACAAAATCATGTAATTTGCAGCAACATGGATGGAACGAGAGGATACCATGCTGAGGGAAGGCAGTAAGAGTAAAAGCAACATGTACAGAATGATTTCTCTCACATATGTACTTTTTAATGTCCTTTGTATCCTGGGGGGTAGATAGTCTGAAGTAGAATTGCTGGAATGTATGGCAGCTCAGTACTGAAAACTCCCCATACATTTTCCATAGGGCTTGAACCAGACATTATTCCCACCAACAATGAATGAAAGATCCTTTTTTTTACCACATTTCTTTCAACACAGATAGCTTCCAGTATTTTTGATATGTGCTAATATCGGTTGTGTAAAATGATATCATTGTCATCTTACTTGGATTTCCAGAATAATAAGTGCTGATCAGCAATTTTTAACATCTTTATTGCAGTAAACATTATTTTTATAACTATAAATTAGAACTGGTACGTGGTTTGGACCTTGCTGCTAGGCAGTCTGTTAACATTGGTTACTCTCCTAAAGCTATCCTTTTCAACCTCATGCATTTGCTATCTATCCCCCAACAGTGTCTGAAGGAATCTGCTCACCATCCAGACTTGGTCCCCAAAGCAGCTGTGATGCAGCAGAGTTGGGGCATGAGCAAAAACTTTGAGCATCAGAGGGGAGCACTTCTGGGAGAGAAATATTTGGCATGTTAAGCTGTGGTATCCCTTGAGTTACTGAGAACCATTCTCTATGCCAAAGACAGCTGTGTGCTTCACCTGAGAATTCCACTATTTAATTTTTAATGTTCACTCTTAAAAGGGGAATTTTGATTTAATGAAGGTGGCTGAAAGGAAATATATAAACCCCAGTCTTTCCTTGGGGTTGTAATTGAGGGATTCTAGAATAGTCTTCCTGGTGCAAATGAAAAACAAATAGGCTACATGGTGCAAATTCCTGGACTTGATATTGACTGGTGCAGCTCCTCTATGGACATTCAGGGAATGAAGGAACTCAGGTGAGGTTTAGTTCTCCTCATCAGCCATGGTCAGATGCCTAACTGGAACAAACGAATTATATTAGGTACAACATCAGCACCATCATTTCGTATTGTGATTTCAAGTCAACTTCAGGGTCCTGAGTGTCCTACTTTTGCACCATTTCAGTGTATAAGATGGTAGTATCTTTTACTGATTGTTTCAGGACTCCTCTAAGAGCCTCTGCATCTGCCCTGGATTGCCTCTTGCAGGTCACTTCATAGATAAGGGGGTAGTCTAAATGTGGTAGCTTATCTGACCATGTATTCTGTACTGGCTGGTATAAATATTCTCTCATGCTACCACAATCATCGTGGGACTAGCTAGAACTTACCAGCATATTAGCCTGGCCACGTTGGACCTCTAAGTAATTAGACCAGAGAGAAATGCTGTTTGCCTCCAAGCAAGCAAGCATGGCTCCCTGATAACTCAAAGACAACTAAAATACAAAACTACGGAGACTCTTGTGAAGGCTTGGAGAAATATTTAACTGGCATTAGTATTAGTCTTTGGTACAGAGACATGCCATCTCAGAAACTTCCTTCTCTACCCTATAAAGGCATTTCCAGGCAGATCTTGGCTCAAGACATAGGTGAGGTGCTGGGAGAAATTACCTCAGAGCATTTGACCCTCCCTGCCAGGGAAGTTACATTTAGCTTATAGCTCCTCCCAGCTCTGCTAGGGGGCTTTAATTAGCTCTTGGTCTTTGTAAACACCAAGAAGGCCTCCTTAAGTTGCTACATTTCTAAAGAGCTATTTTCCGTTTTCATCTCTAGATAGCCCAGCTCAGAATGGGCCGGGTTGGGGAGTTTGGGTGGATTTCTAGCTATAAAATAAGCTGCAAGAAGAAAAGAAGCCCCCATTTTTTCCTCCCTTTTTGCCATTTTGGCTTCCCTTGGAATTTGCCTCTCTGTCCTCTCCACTCTCTGTTGGGCCTCAACACGTGGTGGCAGCCATCTTGGCCTACATGTGGCTGGGGCCTAGCTGGGAACCCAGAGTCCGGAGGTTTTTCCTGCTCTTGGATTGTATATTGGAACCTGGATAGTAAAGCTCTTTTAAAACTACATTGGATTCCTGAGTTTTCATCCATTCCCCACCGGCTTAGGAGGTAGAAGGGAAATGGCTTTCCGGCATGTTTGGGGAACCCGGCGGCATCCTGGACAACTGATGTCAACTTTTTCCTTCATTTGGCTTTATAAGAAACAAAAATTATATATTAACAGAGGAGTTTTTTCCACTTTCTCTAATTTTTACACAGAAGAATGTATGTGGGCATGTTCTTACCAAACTTCACTAAGAAGTGATTCACTTAGCCTTTCCATGATGTGTGACTCTCTGTGCATGTACATGTGTGTGTCCGTGTGCTTGTGGTATTTCTAGAGGTTAAAACCTGCCCAACTTCACATAGGTATATGACCAAAAACATAAGCTGTTCATTTATCTGTGAGGAATCTCTGCTTTGATTTCCTCTATCCACTCCATGGTATTGCCCAAATTTTGGAAACGACTAAGCATTCATCCATGTCATCTCCAAGAGACCCCTGAGATCCTTTAATCTGCTACTAGGATGAATCTTCTTTCCATGGTCATAATTGAAAGAATGGCCCCTCTCCCACAGAACACAAAAACAGGTACCAGGAATAACTGATAAAATGATGGCTCAACAAAAGCACAACAGGAAGGGTCTTAAGCAAATAATTCCAGGAAGGGCTATAAGACAAACATTCCCAGAAGTTGCATCTGACGTTCCTCTCTATATTTGGTGTGGTATATGAAAGACTGGGAGATTGGGCCCATGCCGTGCCAAATATGGAAAGGAGTATTAGGCATGCTCAGATTGGTAGGTGATGGTTACCTGGTACAAAGTGATTGGCTGCCTGCGCAGAAACCTTGATGTAATATTTTAAATCTATTGGATGGTTATGCGTAGGTTTTTCTGTAGCGGGGAATTATCTCTTAAAAGATCCTCTCTGGAAGGGCTTGGGGCTCTCTTAGCCACTGACCGCTTGGGGTCAAGCTATGAGCCCGAGTATACTTGCTTATTAATAAAACCCTTGCTTTTGCATAGGACCCGGTCTCTCAGAATTTTCTTAGGTACGTGCGGCATTCTGAGGCTCCCAGTCAGTCACCCCATCGGGTGGCCAACCCTTACAATAATCATTTCATATTTCTACCAGAAACCATATTAAATAATGCTTAGCTTCCATTTTTAAATAATAATATTCTAGATATTTTCTAGATAATCCCTTTTCTAGATATTTCCTTTATTGCACTTTTTCTTTTAAATTTGATTTGATTTTATCTTTTTGCTGTTCTGGGGATTGAACCAGCTTCTCACATAGCAAGGCACATACTCCACAACAAAACTAAATCCTTTTCTTTTCAACCTCAGACAACTTGATGCATCTTCCTTAGCTCTTTTGGCTAATTGTGGTTCCATTTTCTCCAATTTGTTCCAGGTTTTTGTCCTGGAACAGATTTGTCCTAGAATTATGCCTTTCAAAGTACACATTTTTTGCCATGCTTTACTAATTTTTCTGAAGTCTCCTTTCTATTCATTTAAGCCCTCCCTTGTTGGGTGACATGCCCTACTGAACCTTAGCCTCCAACTACACTTAGCTTATGTGGAGAGCTGGCCCCTGCCTTTGGGGAATCTCCAGAGCAGACACAGTGGGAGTCTGGCCAGAATTGGACTGATTTCATAATTTTATACAGCATAAATATTTTTATCATGAATCTCGCTTGCCCCAATATTCTGTTCCTACGGGTCCCTGTGTGGGCATACATGTAGATATCCCAAGAGTACTTGGCCACATGGATCAACTATAATGTAATCAATCCTCCTAGTTCAGAGACATGCCAGTGTGCCTCGGGCAAACTAACGTGTCTCTGACTCTAAAGGTAATGCCAAAGTAAATTATTCTGATGGATTTTGGACCTCAGTGGGATCCAGAGTCTGGGATCTGCTAGCTATATAGTCACAGTAAAAAGTATTAATGCCATTTCCTACAAATTACATTCTGAACTGCTTTCTGGTTCAGAGATGCAGCCCTTCCTCTCTCTGCTATGGAAATTTTGCCTCTGGAAATCAGCTCTGGCTTTTGTGAAGCTTGAGCAAAAGGCTCACCTAAAGTTCTGCATTTCAAAAGGGTCATTTACCTGGCTACATCTCTAGATAGCCCAACCCAGGATGGGCTGGGCTGGAAGATTTTGACCGGTTTCAGTCTATAAAAGAAACTAGGGTAAGAAGAAGGGGCCCTTTTTGCCATTTTGGCTTCCCTTGGCATTTTCCCTCTCTGTCCTCTCCTTTCTCTGGTGGCTGTCATCTTGGCCTACACATGGCCGGGGCCCAGCTGGGAACGCAGATTCCGGAGTTTTTCCTGTTCTTGGAATGTATATCAGAATATGTGATGGTAAAGCCTTTTAAAACCGCCAGATTCCCGAGTTTTCATCATTCCCCACCGACTCGGAGGTAGAAGGCAACTTGCTTCCTGGTATTGTTGGGGGGCCCCAGTGGCACCCCGAAACTCCCTCTCTCAAAAAGATGTGCTTAAGAAAATATGTGTGAACTGTAGTGAAATAGATAAAGGGCCTGGGCATCAAGTCAACGATAGGATCTATTTTTTGAGCTCCTGGTTTAGCACCCACCCTTCCATGACTGCCTGCATGCATTTTGGAAAGAGCACTGTGCAGAGCTCCTGCTGAGGCTGTTCATTAAGAGGAGGAGGAAGTGGGCTGTGGCTTTTCACAGCATATTACCACAACCCCGTGGCCATCATACCTGTCAGTCTCTGCTGGAGTTGAGGGGGATGCAATTAAAATAGAAGTCAGACAAGCATTCACCCTGCAAAGACAAATACAAGAAGAGGTAGGAGTGTCTGTTGGTGCAACTTTAACCCTGTACTATGCAGACTAAAACAACCCCTGCAAAGGACATATTTGAGCAAAGAGTTATCATTTGGGAATGTGTGATACGTACTTACATTCTTTTATCCATAAACCCCATACATGGGAAGGAGATGCTGGGGAAGGATGCCTAAGGAGGAGGGAGGATAATGATTTATCCTACTTTTGGTTTTGTATCTATCACTATACTGAGAATGGAAGGACTCCTGCTAGGAATCTAAGTCTAAAAACAGTCTCAGTTGGGCCGGGGCGATAGCCCAGCGGGTAGGGCGTTTGCCTTCCCTGCCGCCGGCCTGTGCCGGCCCGGTTCGATCCCCGGCATCCCATATGGTCCCCCGAGCACCGCCAGGAGTAATTCCTGAGAGCAGAGCCAGGAGTAGCCCCTGAGCATCGCTGGGTGTGACCCAAAAAGCAAAAAAAAAAAAAACAGCCTCAGTTATAGAAAACTCAAGTTTTGGGAAGGAATAGAAGGAAAAATAAAACAAGAGATAAATGCTTTACATAGAAGTGGGAAGAACAACTCTCTGGAAGAGTAAGGTAAAAGGAGTTAATATTCTGGAATATTGGACAGCAGGAAACAAAGTAGTTAAGAGTGGGAGCCACTTGGAATCAAATCCCACCTTTCCTTTCATAAGGTGTTGTAGTCGTTAAAGTCAGGAAAACTGTAGGTCGTTAAAGTCAGGAAAACTGTAACCTTCCTACCTCCTGCATACCTTGATTAATCTGGCTAACTTAAGCAGATATTGGAACCTGTTCTCACTGAGAGGAATCCCTTGTCATATACCCAAACCAAATTCAATGAAAATAAGATTGTTAAATGAGGAGAGAAAATAAAGAGAACACATGGGGAGGAAAAGAAAGGGGAATCTAAATTCACTGATAACCTCACATAAAGCCAAAAGAAGTTTGGTTTTAAAAAGAGTAACACTCCAATGCCCAGATTTGAGACTGATTCACTGCTGTTTCCCAGTCATGAGAAGGAGCAAGGCTATTAACCTCATTCCATCTAGAGTCAAGTGAAAGCCAGGAGAGGTGGGGTAGTTTTCCTAAGGTGTCTCAGGGTCAGAGAGAGGATTCTGGAGTCTGCACAAAGAAGCCCAGCTTTCTTTCACTGAGAATCCATTAAATCTGAACTGAGCTTTAGGAAAGATTTTACATTTTCAAGCTTCGTTTTCCTGATTTGTAGAAATTTAGACCATATAATTAAGAAGTTTCTCCAGGTTTGTTCAGGAGTCTTTAATGTTTATGCCAATCTGAAATGCTCTTTCAGGAATAGTCTTTGTCTATTTGAGTTAGAAAATCTTGCAGGAGTTTGGAATTCTACAAATGCCAAGAGGATCCAGAAAGAACTGAATTTCGGTGCAGGCATCAATGAACATACGGGCGGTTATTCAAGTGTTATTGATTATATTATGGGAGATGATGGTCTGGACTTTCAGTAGAATGGACAGGGCACTCTGGAGGCTGGCACGGCTTGATTACCTTGGAGAGGTCTCGTAAGTCAGGCTGTGCTTTCTGGGCTCTGTGCCCAGAGGTTTCCTAGGCATCGTCCTTATAGATCTGGTCTCCATTTCACTTTGAGTATGTTGATTTTGAATTACAAGATTTCTTGATGGACACCAGTAATTGTGTAATCAATGACTTTACATTGATACACAAATCAAAACTCACATACTGGTTACTTCCAGGAAATCACTGATGGGAAAATGATTCCTTAAAAGCTTGGTTCTGAAAAGAGTCATGGCTGTCACAGTCATAGCTGTGAGTTGAGTGGGGAGAAAGGGTTGTCATGGGTGAGTGTGGTGTGTAAGAGTTAGTTCTAGACCAAAGCATCAGGAGAAAAATGTCAGAAGGACTACTTTGCTGGTAAGTCTCTGCAAGAGTCAGCAGAACAATCCATGACTTACTCCCACTGTGCCTTGTAAAGGGAATATACAATGCATGATAAAACAAACACTACAAAAACAGTAACATTTGTGTTAATCTGTTCTTCTGTTGTGCTGCCTCTGGGCCTTTAGCTGCTACCTTGCTATGTATCTTTTTTTTTTTAAAAAAGATTTTAAAATTTTTAAAAAATAAGATTTTTTATTATACCACCGTGAGACATACAATTACAAAGGTGTTCATAATTGGTTCTTAGTAATACAGTATTCCAGCACCCATCCCTCCACCAATGCCCCATTTCCACCACCAATGTACCCCACCCCCCACCCACCCCCAGGCTGCCTCAATAGCAGGTACCCCAGTTTCCTCTCTTTCTCTCTCTGTCTCTCTCTCTGCATCTCTCTCCTCTTATTTTACACATTGTGACTAGCCCTGCAGATATTTAGAGTTTATCACTTAAGTCTCTTTGAGTATATTCAATGGTGAATTTTAATCTGCCATTACCATTTTCCACACTTAGTAAAACACTGGTATCTATTTATATCCTATTAATGAATGCAGTCATTCTATATCTGTCCTTTTCCTTCTGACTAATTTCACTCAGCATGATAGTCTCCATGTCCATCCATTTGCAGGTAAATTTCATAATTTCGTCTTTTCTGACAGCTGCATAGTATTCTATAGTGTAGATGAACCACAGTTCCTTTAGCCAGTCCTCTGTTCTCAGGCATTTAGGTTGTTTCCAGATTCTAGCTATAGTGAATACCGCAGAGATGGATAAAGATGTACAGATAGTGTTTCTGCTATGTGTTTTTCGGTCTTTTGGGTATATTCCCAGGAGTGCTTTTGCTGGATAAAATGGGAGCTCAATATCTAGTTTTTGGAGGAATGCCCATATTGTTTTCCAAAAGGGCTGGACCAGTTGGCACTCCCACCAACAGTGGATCAGAGTCCTTTTTCCCCACATCCATGCCAGTACCGGTTGTTCTTGCTGTTTTGGATGTGTGCCAGTCTCTGTGGTGTGAGATGGTACCTCATTGTTGTTTTGATTTGCATCTCCATGATGATTAAAAATGAAGAGCACTTTTTCATATGCCTTTTGGCCATTCGAATTTCTTCTTTTTGGAAGCTTCTGTTTATTTCTTCTCTCCATTTTTTTGATGGGGTTGGCTGTTTTTTTCTTGTGAAGTACTATCAGTGCCTGATATATCCTGGATATTAATCCCTTTTCAGATGGGTATTGGGTGAATATCCTTTCCCACTCTGTGGATTGTCTTTGTATCTTGGTCACCATTTCTTTTGAGGTGCAGAAGCTTTTCAATTTTATATTATCCCACTTGTTTATCTTTGCTTCCATGAAATTTGTATGGAATAATAACCCTTCACAAATAGCTAAAGCAATCCTTGGGAAAAAAGATGATGGGGGGTATCACTTTCCCCAACCCCAAGCTCTACTACAGAGCAGTTGTAAGTAAGACAGTGTGGTATTGGAATAGAAAAAGACCCGTAGACCTATGTAATAGAACTGCATATCCTGAAACACACTCTCAAATATACAACCAATTAATCTTAGATAAAGGAGCAAAAATATTGTGGAGCAAAGAAAGCCTCTTCAACAAATGGTGCTGGGAAAACTGGGCAGCTATGTGTAAAAAAAAATGAAGTTAGACCTCCTTTTAACGCCATGCACAAAAGTCAGATCAAAATGGATTATAGATCTCAAGATCAGACATGAATCTATAAGGTACATCGAAGAAAACATAGAAGAAACGCTCTACGACATCGAAACTAAAAGTATCTTTAAAGATGACACACCACTGACCAAGCAAATGGAAGCAAAGTTGCTATGTATCTTTAAGTCCCACAGCTAAGAAAGATCATTCTTTATCTACCCTTTTCTGTATGACTG
>JAJIBD010012576.1:0-35060 GCA_021461705.1 Cryptotis parvus | reverse complement strand
TTAAGTCATAAACCAACTCTCAACACTTCATAGAAATTCTTGGATCAGTGTATTCAGAATGCCTGATGCCACAGTGACTTAAGGAGGAAAACGTAATAATCGTTCATAAATGTTTGTCTCAGGAATAGATCCAGATAGAATTTTATCACTTCACTAAAGGAATAAAATCAATATTTAGGGATGAAATCTTGCTACCGCATCAGGTGAAATGAATAAGATATGCCTACGTGAAGTAGGTTTAATATAATTCCATTTACCTCAATTGTATTCCATAGAAACATATCAGTGAAATGTCTTTGTAATATAAAGAGAAATAGCACATTCTCTTTGAGATCTAACATAGATTTATCTATAAATTAAAAAACCATATCTACATAAATCTCGGTCTCCTATATGTAATGCTATCACGTAGGTTTTTTTGGGAATAAGTCGAGTTTATATGCACTAAAAATTAACAGCAAACCCAAATTTCCTCTTGACATTTCCACTATTTATATCATTTATTTCAAATATTAAACTAAGTTAATGTATGACCTATCATTTAAAAGATAGGGTATGAACTGGAGAAATAATATAGGGACCGGGGTGTTTGCCTTGCATGCAGCAGACCCCGTTCAATCTCACACACCATGTATTGTCCCCAAGCACTGAGTCATGAATAGCTCTAATAACTACCAGGTATGGCCCATGAACCAATAAATAAATAGGAAGATGTATATAATTGAAATCAAATGGTTCCTGGTATAAACTCAATGCTAAAATATGAATGGTTCTCATCTATTTTTGTCCTCATTATTTTAGGATCACATGGGGTCTATTATTTTCCTATATTTATACCTAACCTATGCTTTATTTGGATTCCTTAACTATCTCCAAATTGATCTTCAATATAAGGTTAAAAATATTTAATTGGAATGTTAGAGACATATGAAACATGGTTTAAGTGCATAACAAAACTGCGGATGAGTTTAGACTTTGTGGCCTAAGCATTGAGTAGCACACGTAAGATTTGGTGCATTTGGGTTCCAGGTTGAGAAATCAGTTCTAGGAATACTGATCCTGTATGACATCTATTATTTGCCAAGACACAATCAAGGTTTCAATAATATTGGTTCATTCTGAGGTATATAAGAAAAATCTGCTTCAAGTTTTTCCAATTTGTCTATGGTAGATTTTGGCAATCGTTGCCATTTCTTGGCTTTCAGAAACATTACCCCAAATCTGCCTTAACTTTAGGAGTTACAAGCTAATCCTTTAAATCCAATCATCTTTCATGTAAATTTTTTCAAATATTATTTATGCTTTTATTATGCAAATGCAACCTATATACATTCAAATGCCTTCAAGAATATAATAGATAAATGTTGATTTTATTTACATAAATCAATTCTTTTATTCCTTGGTATCAATGAATATAATGTACCTGACCAACTTGATTTTTGAGAAAAACTTAAATTCCCTAAAACATAAAGGCACCTAGGACTGCTGAAACAATGAGGTTGAGAATGAAGTTCTGTAAGTGAACCAAAAAGACCAAATGTGAAAACATGTGCCTGCATGTGCAAGGCCATAAGTTACAACTGGATCATTGATTGACCTCATACTTGTTCTCATGCTGAAGTGGCTTAGGTCTCAAGTACCACCAGGTTGTAACTAGATTAAAGGAGAAGAAGAGAACTATAAAGATGTCAGTTGTTTGTTTGCATTTGCCTGTTACCTAGAGAAAGATGCCTTTTTTAGATGGAGGACAAAAGGTTAGAATAAGGAATCTCTATGGCCAGTGGCGGGGTTGTTGGTTCCCCACCCGTGAGAAGTTTAGGACTTATAGAGGAATATTTTTATAGGCAACCAAATGTCTTTTTTTTCTGGGTCAAGTAATATGGTGCAAATAATTTATTTATAATATATTACAGTATTATGTTGTAGTGTTATATATTGTATATATACAATATATTGTAATGTAATATACCAATAAATTCAATATTAAATATAGTGTATCACTGTATCACTGTCTTCCCGTTCATCATCGATTTGCTTAAGCAGGCACCAGTAACATCTCCATATGTCCTCTCTTATGCTAGTAGAGCCCAAGGGCATCTGCTTGCTCCAGGAACATAAAGAGCCTCAAACCATTCCATCAGGTCATGGATATGAAGTCTATAATTGTTACTGGTATTTGGCATAGCAAATACGACCCGGGTAGCTTACCAGGCTCTGCCGTGTGGGTGGGATTCTCTTGTAGTCACCTCTGACTGAGCAATAGTCCAGCAGGGAGGGCATTTGCATTGCACGCAGCCGACCCAGGTTCGATCCCCAGCACCCCATATAGTCCCCTGAGCACCACTAGGAGTAATTCCCGAGCAAGAGTAAATAAATAAAGTAAGTCACTTGATCACTTGATCACTTGAATCCCGTTATTCATCTATTTGCTCGAGCGGGCGCCAGTAACATTTCCATTGGACCCTATCACGTGCCAATGTAGCCCAATGGCATCTGGTTGATTCAGGAATATGAAGAGCCTCAAACCGTTCCTTCAGGGTCTTAACAAGGAAGTCTGACCATCTTGTAGGTGGGCGGCCACGTGATCTTTTGACATCCCGTGGGATCCAGTCAGTAATGGCTCTAGTCCAGCGGTTGTCTCCAAATCTCATTACATGTCCAGCCCATCTGATTTTCGATGCCTTGGCAAACGAGACAGCGTCCCTGATTCTGGAATAGCGACGGAGGTCAGAACTCCGGATTCCTTCACTCACTTGAGTGAGGCGTGATATTCCAAGCATAGCTCTTTCGATTCCTCTCTGGGAGACCCGAATAGCATTCTCATCCTGCTTTCATATGGCCCAGGTCTCTGAGGCATATGTTAATGCAGGGATAACAGTGGAGTCAAAGAGATGTGCTCGGAGCCAGAGGTTCTTTGTCCTTTTAGCTATTTCTTCGATGCCTTTGAAGGCATTCCATGCTGCTCTCTTCCTCCTGCGCAGCTCAGGTTTTAGGTCAATCATCATGTTGATTTCTCGACCTAGGTACACATAACTGCTGCATTCAGAGATGTTTGTTCCATTAAGAGTGAATGGGGCCTCTGGAACTAGTTCATTCTTCATGAACATAGTTTTCTTTAGATTCAGCTGTAGACCTATCTTTCCACATTCTCGGTGAAAGTCAGCCAGCATTTGTGTCGCTTGGAAGCGGAGGGTGGTGTAGTTGCTGACCATCTATCTTCACTCCCATTCCTTCCCATTCTAATTCTTGCATGATGTTCTCAAGGGTGGCACTGAATAGTTTTGGTGAAATGGTATCACCCTGTCGAACCCCTCTTTTCAGATTAATGATCACTTCTCTGTAGAATGGTGAGATCCTGGTGGTGAATTCGTAATACAGCTCACGAAGGATCTTGATGTATTGGGTTTGAACACCCTGTTTGGCTAGGGCTTCGATGACTGCTTCAGTCTCCACAGAATCAAAGGCTTTCTGTAAATCAATGATCGTGAGACAGAGCGGCATCTTGTACTCCCTACAAACCTCCATGAGCTTGGTTACTGTGTGGATATGGTCGATTGTGCTGAATCCATTCCAGAAGCCTGTTTGCTCTCATGGTTGTCCTTCATCTAGTGTTCTGCTAATCCTGTTCAGGATGACTTGTGTAAACAGCTTGTAGATGACGGACAACAGGCAGATGGGGCGATAGTTGCTGATGTCGTGAATGTCTCCCCTTCTTGAACAGTAGAACTGCCCTGCTGGTTTTCCATTGGGAGGGCACCTTGCATTCGACAGGTAGCGTGTGAAGAGCCGAGGCTAGTGTATTGATGAGTACCGACGGCAGATTCTTCAGGTGTTCGGGTCTGACTTTGTCTGGGCCTGGTGCTGTTCTCTTCTTTACCGACGAGATGGCATGTCGGATTTCAGAAGGGAGAACGTTGGGAATGACATATCCATCCTGTGGAATTTGGTATGTGGGCAGGTGGATGTGGCTATCAAAGAGATTTGAGTAGAGTCCTGGATTATCTTCTCCATTGCCTTTCTGGAAGATGTGATAGATCCATCAGGGCGTCGGAGGGCAGTCATCTTGGTCTTATAGTTGGCGAAGGACAGGTGGGTGGTGCGGAATGCTTTTCCCGGCTTCTGCTGCATCTTCCAGTATTTCTGCTCTTCTGTCTTTGAGGTCTTCTTTTTATGGCTTCTCTGCACTGTTTAGCAGGCTTGGATGTTAGCATTTGGTCTCCTGAGGCTCGCGCCTTGCCACGTTGGCGAATGAGCTCGAGAGTTTCTGAAGACAGGCGTCCTTTTGTGTCTTTGTCTCTCTCAGCATTCTTTGCACAATCATGGAGGTGCTGAACCAGTCGGTTGTATTCTTCATCGATGTCGTCAATGATGGTATCTTTCCCATGTTGCTGCAATGGTGCCAAAGAGTTCCCAGTTGGTGGTCGTTCTGGGAGTTCTCTTCTTAAACTTTGCAGCCTTTTCTCCCCATTGCGGGAAGTAGAATTTTGCACAAAGGAGACGGTGGTCTGATATTGTTTGGAATTTTGGGACGACAAATCGGTCAGACAAAACCGTCGATTGAAGATGATGTGGTCAATTTCATTGTGGAACTGTCCACCAGGAGATTCCCATGTCCAACGTTTCGCTTCAGCTTTCTGGAACTGTGAGTTCCTATGAATGGTCTTGGTGGACATGATGAACTCAGATAGTCTCTCACCCTGTTCGTTCCATTCTAGGCCATGGGTCCCGATGTGGAGTTCTTCAGCCGATCTTCTTGGTCCTATCTTGGCATTAAAATCACCGACTATGATCTTGTAGAAGGTGTCATCTTTTTTATAGAACTCCTCCAAGTCCATGTAGAATTTCTCAATTTCATCTTCTTTGTATGTGGATGTTGGTGTGTAGACAATGAAGATAGAAATTGCTGGGAGTGGCCACATCTCTTCAAGTGTAATCATCCTATTCAGTTTGTTAGGCATTCAAATGAATCAATGTTTACGGCCATGTTTGTGTTGACAAGGACACCAATGCCACCGATGCCTCTTTAGTCGCATGTTCCAAGGAACAATTCTTCTCCAGCGTCAAATACAGCATGATGAAACTGACCCTCCTCGTCTCAGTCAGACCAATGATGTTTTACTTGATCTTTTTCGCTTGCAGCATCAGATCCTCTATATATGTTTCCGATGCCAGCGTACGTGCATTGAAAGTACAGACAGTCATTTTAGTCCTTCTTCATTTTGGCAGCCTAGGATGGCCATGAAATTTTATCAGGCACTGCTTGTTTGCCTTTCTTACTGCTGCCATAATAAGGGCTCTTTTGGGGTCAGGAAAATAAACATTTCTGTTACTGGATTTGGCATATCCAACACGCATCGGACAGCTTGCCAGGCTCTGCCATGCGGGCATTATATTCTCATTACTTTATAGGGCTCTCTCAGAGGGATGGGGAAAATATTTATGGTAATTTGGAGGTAAATCACGAACGGGGAAAGCTGGTTTCTGCTCTGCCGGGTGTACCTGTGTCTTAGGCTCAAGCATTCCTGCGCTTGAAATACTCTCCTCTGAAGGGCGTGTCTCTGCGTGGTGGGTCCTTGTAGGCTGGGTTTCTGACCAAAAATTTTTTACAGAACAAAATTAGAAAATCAAGAAAATAGAATCCATCTTTTATATAATATACCTTTGCATATTAATACAAATAATAATATCCGGAAGCAGACTGCTAGCCTCTATAGCAAGAGAGTAAATTACTCCAATGAGTAAACCAAGAGCTAAAAGTCTGGGTTATGACGATAATAACAAAAAATGTTACTCATCTCAAGCTATTTGATCCAATAAAAACTGAGGCATACTTGGTGCCAGAGAGATAGTACAATGCGGGTGGTGCCAGAGATAGGACATTTGCCTTGCTTGCCGCAGATCAGGGCTCGATACTGTCATCCCATGTGGTCCCTGAGCACAGCCAGTATTATTCTCTTAGCATCACCAGGTGTAACCACCCCAAATAAAAAACTCTTGGAAAATACTAAAAAGTGTCAGAAAGTGCAGGTTTTTACTCAGGTTTAAATTGATTGTTAGTATTTTATAATCACAGTTACATCAAAATGAAAACATTCTATTGCTTAGTGTCTATTAAACTTTATAAAAATAATATTGTAAATGTTTATTAATTTCCATTTAAAATATTTTTCATTCTCTGTTTTACTACACTAATTCATTGTTTTGGCAGAGTGGGGGTGTCTAATGAGCTTAATATTTTTCCCTGTACTTTTCAACTATTTGAATAAAATGTTTTAATATCCTTCTGTCAAAATAACAACTAATTTCCATTTAGATTATTTTTTAAGATAGAACATAACATTAAATCAATTGAAGAAACAGTGTGACCTCCAGCTGTAGTATATTAGAATTTAACACATCAAATGTTTGAAAAATTGTTTTGAGATGTTAATCACAGTTGGCCTTTGGCAATGAATGGATACAGCTCCATCGTGTCTCTTAAATTGTTAAGCAGTTCCTAAGACATTCATATCACTATTATTTAATTTAGAAATACTTCAATAATATATGTGTATCATTTCTCCACAGTTATTCAATTTAACTTTGCAGTTTTATCCTGATTATCATTTTTGTTCTGCTTAGAATAAGAGTATGTATGTTGGTAAAAGTCATTGATACACTGCCCATACAGTGTAGGGCCAATGTTAGTTTAGGGGTTAAGGCAATTACTTAATATTAAGTCATAGGATACTCTGCCACTCCAGCAGAGCCTCACAACAAGCCAGACGACCCCCACTCAATGAGGGGCCTCCATTTTCCACATCCGGACTTCCCCCTCGTCAGAACTCCACCCAGCAGACCAGCCTATCACTGCAGGGCTCGCACGGCCCAAAGCGGCCAGGTGTTTCAATAAATGCTGGATTTTGAGATGACTACAAGAGTATGCTACCCACATGACAGAGCTTGGCAAGCTACCTGTGTCGTATTTGATATGCCAAATACCAGTAACTATTATCGACCTCATTCCCATGACCTGATGGAATGGTTTGAGGCTCTTTATATTCCCTGGAGCAAGCAGGTGCCCTTGGGCTCTACTTGCATGAGACAGGACATATGGAGATGTTACTGGTGCCCGCTCAAGCAAATCGATGATGAACAGGAAGACAGTGATACAGTGAGACAGTTAAGGCAATTACTTGCACGTGGCTGATACTTTTTTTGATTCTTAACACTACATAAGGTGTCAGAGGATGGCCAGGAGTGGTCCCTGAGCATAGAGCCAGAAGCAGTCCCTCAGCACACGTGGGTGTAGTCTTAAATCCAAAAAGAAAAAAATAAAAAAAGTGTGATATATGGAAGGGCCAGATTTAAAAAAAAAAAAAAACTTACTTTAAAAAATAAAGGTCCTCTACTTTATATAAGCGGGTTTACTCGTAATCTCTAGCATTTAACTGAAATAGCTGATTAGCTATATGTTTTGGAAATAAGTGATCAGTGATTGTTTTTTCCCATGTCCAAAGCACTGCCTGGAGTGCTCTCTGAGTGCTCTCTAGATGACTAGTCAGAGTTTCTTACCTGCAGAACCATACATAAGGATTTTATTTCCATGTTTCCGCCTAGGAGATTGGCTGACACTTGAATAATTAAAAAATAAAGCCCTTGAGCCACAGGAAGAGGCTGAAATTTATCAGGTTTTTCTGAGTCTGTGAGCCTAACTATTCTTTCTAAATTTCAAGTCTCTTTTTCTATTAAGACTACTCATTATTTCATGACAGTCTGATTATAACCAAACACAGACAAGTTTCACATCGAACTACAGTCTATATATTTGATATAATAATTGTATTATTCTATTGCCATATTCTATTTATTTCAATGGAGTCAGGTTCTTATAATATATCTTAGAGTCTGCTACTGTGATTAGAGACTACTATTGTCCTTTCATTTATTAAGTTCCTAAGTGTCAAGACTTAGAAATTTCTAATGAAATTAATCTTTTTAAATCATAAAAATACTGTTTTTATTAAACTTTATTTTCTTTGGCATAATATTAGTGGTTTCTTACCTAGCTTGTTTTATATTTTTTTTGCAGTGAATCGTATCTCTTTTATCAGCTATTCACATCTTTTGGTGGCAGGTGTATTGCCCATAATTTTTTACTCGATTTCACTTTTGTTGTTTTCAGTCTGAAAAATGATATTAACAGCAAATATTCATAATCTCTTGATATAGCAGAAAGCTATTTTAAAGTTCTTAAAAGGAGGAGGAGACTGAAAAGCATAAATGGAGCTACTAAACTCCGTTTCCATGTCCTATGACCCTTCACAAGATGGAGACAGCACTCACACGTAGTCTAGTGCCAGAGTTCACACCTGACCACACATTTATGATTTGGCTGTTCATATTTTCAGTTTATGCAAATTCAGTGAGTACAAAGAAAAGACATATCAGGAAATATTAATTTCATTAGTTTTTTATTGTATGATTTATTATCACTTTTTTTTGCTATAGTCTATGGCACAGCAGAGAAGTTCTAGATTCTGAACAGAGCAATAATACAACAGATAGGGCACTTAGGCCAATCAGCATTCAATTCCTTCACAAAATACATGGTCCCATAGCCCAGCCAGGAATAAGCCCTGAGCACTGGACTGTGGCCCCCAAACAACAACAAAAAGTGTCACTGGATGTGGCCCCAAAACAACAACAAAAGTTTTAGGCCCTTTTTCCAAAAGTTTTAGCCTTTGAAGAAATTATGGCTGTTAAACATGTCTAATAAAACAAAGACTGATTTGTGAAAGTCAAGATTTGAATGCTTAAATATTTGGACAGTACTTAGCATGTTATAGAACTCAGTATGAAAATATATTTTACTATATTTGGGACAACAAGCATATTAACCAATATTACTGCTATATTTAAAAATCTTCTTTAAGGTTAATTAAATAAAAATCATATGTACAACACAAAGTTAATACAATTCATATCTTCCATATCTTTTTTTACTATGCTAAATAGGTACATATTCTTAAGTAGATTAATTCAGAAATATACATGCATTAATGGATTTACATATGGAAATTTTCATAGGTGGTAAAGAACAAGCATACTTGATTTCTTTTTATAAGCAGCAACTTTAATATAAACATATATATTGATTGGATTAGTCATATAACTAACCTGACAACAACAAAAAGTGATAGATACTATTTAACCATACCTGTACCAGGTGTACTCTTTTCTTTCATCTATAAATTTTTGAATATATGTATATGTTAATACATTTATTAAATAAAAAAGATATTTAAAAAATTATTAAGTTCTCACTATGTGTCTGGAAGTATTACGGGAAATCAGTCAGTGAACAAAATAGCAAAATGAAAACAACAATGTTTTCATATATCGTATATAAGAGGAGTGAACATAATTGACAATTTAATATTCACAGGAAACTATCACCCTAATTTACAGATAAAAATATCTTGTATTCCACATCTGAGTAATTCAGAATCAAAATAGTAGCTGCTAAACCATGGGTCATTCATAAGTTTGTCTAGCTTCAAAATCAATACTCCCTTTCCAAGTATTGCTACCCACAGAGACAGAGTCTCTTAAATATTTCTTTTTTTTTTTTGCTTTTTTTTTTGGGGGGGGGTGACACCCGGCAATGCTCAGGAGGTTCTCCTGGTTCTGCACTTAGGAATTACTCCTGGCGGTGCTCAGGGAACCATATGGGATGCCGGGGATAGAACCCGGGCTGGCACAAGCTGGCCTCGTGCAAGGCAAACGCCCTACCCGCTGGACTATCGCTCCGGTCCCAAGTCTCTTAAATATTTCAATGTAAACAAGTACCTGGAGGGTTTTGGAGGTAAAGGAACCCTCATACATTATTGATGAGAATGTAAATAGATGTTCGTTCAACAGTAAACAAAATGGAGATTTATCAAAAAAGTTGAAAAGAGAAATGTCATAAAACCTAATAATTTCACTTCGGGATATTTATTAAAAATATGAAAACACTAAATTTAAAAAGATGATGTGGGGCCGGAGCGATAGCCCAATGGGTAGGGCATTTGCCTTGCACATGGCCAATCCATGCCGGCCTGGGTTCAATCCCGGCATCCCATATGGTCCCCCGAGCACTGCCAGGAGTAATTCCTGAGTGCAGAGCCAGGAGAAACCCCTGAGCATTGGCGGGTGTGACCCAAAGAGTTTGAAAAAAAAAGATGATATGCGACTCTTTATTCATTAAAGCACAATAGACAAGGCACGTATTTGTTCATAGAGGGATGTAGGTAATAATTTAAAAAATGGTGATTTACATGAATGCAGTGGAATGTAATTCAGCTATTAAAAAGACAAAGTCAAAATGTAAAAGATAAATACCAGATGACTTCAGTCGTATGTGGGATAGAAAGCAAACATGCAAACAAAATATGATAGCCACAGATGTCTTAGATATTGACAACAAAATGGTAGTTACCAAGGAAGATGGAAGAAAGGGTAATAGAATATCAGGAGTAATTTTTGACAGCATTAGAACATTAATGGTGGGTGTGATATTGTATCTCTATTCCTGAAATTTTTATAGTATTTTAAAAATATTTTTACATCTTATCAGTGTACATTTTCCATTACCAATGTCCCTAATAATCCCTGGACAGCCACCTCCCACCATGCTACCCCCTCCTAAGCCAGACTCTATGGCAAGCACTTTTCTTCTTTCTCTCTTCCTCTCTAATTTTGAGCATTATGATTTGCAATACAGATACTGAGAGGCCATCCTGTTTGTTCCTTTACCCACTTTAAGCATATAATTACCATACAGAAATATCATTTCTAACTTTCATCATCATACTGGTCCTTTTTATATTCAAGTGCCTGCTTCCATGGCACTTGAAGAAGGCAGTCAATAGTGTATCATTATCCCAGCCCTTGTTTCTACTGTCTTTGGGTATAGTTTCATACTATATTTTTGTCATATCCCACAAATTAGTATAATCATTGTCTGTCCCTCTCCTTCTGACTCATTTCACTCAGCATGATATGCTCCATTTTCATCCATTTATAAGCAAATTTAATGACTTCATTCTTCCTAACAATAACATGGTATTCCATTGTGTAGATGTACCATAGTTCCTTTAACCTGTCATCTGTCTTTGAGCACTCAGGTTGTTTCCATAGTCTGGTTACTGTGAACAGTGCTATAGTGAACATAGAAGTGCAAATAGAAATTCTGCTGTGTTTTGGTGCCCCCAGATTATATTGCCAGAAGTAGTGTTGCTGGGTCTTAGGAAAGCTCAATTTCTAGTTTTTTGAAAAATATCCATATTTTTTAAAAGTCTGGACCAGTAGGCATTCCCATCCAGAATGAATGAGAGTATCTTTCTCCCTGTATCCATGTTTCTCTTGTTCTTATTGGCGCTTGCCAGTCTTTGAAGTATAAGATGCTATCTTGTTGTTTCAAGATACGCATCTCCTTGTTGACTAATAGTTTGTGAATCAATATAGCTATGCTCAGGATTGTCCTGGCTCTATGTTCGGGGATTATTTGTGTCACTGCTCTTGGAGCATCAATTTGAAAATATTTCATGGGAATAAATAGATATTACAGTTTAGGTTGTATAAGTTTAAGCAGCCAACCCATGTTCCACTCCTGGCACTACATATGGTCCCCCAAGTCCCAGGAGAAGTGATCCCTTGAACACAAAATTTGAGCACCACTGTGTGTGACCTCTAAAGCAAAAAAGATTTTTAAAATTTTGAATAATTTGCCTTGTGCCAGAGAGTTAATGCAGTGTATAAGATACCTGCCTTGCAGCACACACTCAGCCAGGGTTGGTTCTGGCGTTCCACATGGTCTCCAAACCCACCATGAGTGATCACATAGTCAGAGTCAGAAATGAGTCCTGAGCAATAAGGCCTGGTATGGGCCCAAAACTGTCATCACTGTCATCATCATTAACATCATCATGATAATAATTTGCTCTAAGAACCCAGTGGATTATAATACAACCAAAGATAAATTTGCTTTATTTTAGCTATTTAAAACTTATTAATAAATAACATCTACCATAATTTAATAACCTAAAAACAGTTTGTTTATTTACATTAAATGCTTAGCCAGACTGATGAACGTTTTATCAATTAATGTTGGTGAAGGGACTCTAATGAAACTCATTTTAGTGCCAAGATTACTCATAGGAAGAGAGAGATTCATTTAAGAACTGAGTGAAGATAGAATCTTATATTTGCAAAGGGTTGCAAGAGGCCAGAAATAGGATGAACAGGGCTATAGAATCTATTGAATCTGGGAAACTACAGACAATTCCAGAAGTGTTTCTTTAAGTTATAGCCTTTATCAGCATAGCAATGTATTCATAACCTCAATATTTAATGATCCAAAACTCTCAATTTCTGAATTCTATAGTGTACTATAAATATCCCTAGTAAAGATAACTACCTTGGTGTTTTGAAACTAAATTTTAGCAGCTTAGGGTTTCAATAGACAAAGATTCTGTATATCCTGAAATTATGTCAACAAAGATTAGAAGGTTACAAATGGAGTTACTACTTTTTAATCGGTTCAAGGCTCACTTCTAGAAGTGAATGAAAGACAGTCAACTCTAAGTTTTGTTAAGAATTTTCACAACTGAATTATTGTTACGTTTACTTGCAATGCTGTGTGATACATCCAATAATTACAGAAGACTGTACAATGAGCTGGTGAAACAACTGCCTGTCAATTCCATATATTCTTGTGAAGAATATATAGTCTATAATATTATCCTAAAGTCTCTCATTAATTATTGCTGTTATAGGCCTAGTTTAATTTTCACTGTCTGGCAAGCTTTCATATTTTGTTTAGAACTTAATCCACAAAAGGACTGCAAAACAATCAAGTCATTATATCTTACTTGCAAACTAAAACTAAACTTATAATTTGCATGGCTATGAATTTTAGTGGAAAGCTTTATACATTCAAAAATATTAGAGAAAAGTAAAATAAACACCACACATTCAGTTTTATATTTAACACATTCTTTCAAAGATGTTTTGAAATGAAATGTGACAGATATCTTGAAAACCTTATATAATTCCTTCAGCTTTAAAGACTCTGTTCCTCCCTAGAGGTAACTGCAGTTATAAAAATGATGTGTGTCTTTGTAGTAAATGATTTCATAGTAAATTACATTTGTATATATCCATAAACAATATTTATTGGTGTTTTGCATGTCATTAAATTTACATTAAATCTGTTGTGTTCTATATATCATTCTGGCTCCTTCCTATTTATTCCAATGTGATATATTTGATATTTATTATTTAGCTAAAATGTTTGGTGGTTTTATGGCCTATGCAAGTGTTATATACTTTAATCATCTGACAACTGTTAATTTTTTAATTCCTCAGCTAGTTGTTTGTGATTTCAAATAATTTTTAATTAAAATACGACCTCTTCCTATAAAATTGCTATTTTATAGAATTAAGTGATAATTCTGAATATCTGAAAATTAACCTGATATGTAAGATTTTTTCTTCAAAATGACTGTGCCAATTTAAAGTGTCATATCTTAGTACGTTTCCAGATCTTTTAGTCCCTTTCCACGTTGGATCTGTGCTTTACTTTTTTAGTAACACTTTAGAATTATATTTTTGAGAGCCTAGGAAATCCTACTAGATTTATGTTAGAGTAAAAATGTTTTGGAATTTTCTATTTAACTTTTTGTGACAATTGCACTCTTTATAATATAAGGCCCAAATGCATGTCTAATAATTCTATAGATATTGTTTCATATCTTTTTTTTTTCTTTTTTGGGTCACACCAGCAATGCTCAGGGGCTTCTCCTGGTTCTGCACTCAGGAATCACTCCCGGCGGTGCTCTGGGGACCATATGGGATGCCTGGGATCGAACCTGGGCTGGCACAGGCCGGCTGTGTGCAAGGCAAATGCCCTACCCACTGGACTATAGCTCCGGCCCTGTCTCATACCTTTTAATAGCACTTTGTAATCTTCCAGCTAAGATTATTGCATGTGTGCTAATAGTACAAAATTAGCAACCATAGTCTATAAATTGTATTTATACATCAATCTGGCTTAATAAACCCTGGTCTATTAAATTTGTATTTGATGGAGACACATTCCTTGCTCATGGATTGGGAGAATTAACGTTGTTAAAATGGTAATACTCCCTCAAGCTTTATATAGATTCCGTGTGATCCCTATAAGGATACCCATGACATTCTTCAAAGAAATTGATCAAACACTCACTAAATTTGTATAGAATAATAAACCCCCACGAATAGCTAAAGCAATCCTTGGGAATAAGAAGATGGAAAGCTTCACCTTTCCCAACTTCAAACTGTACTACAAAGCAGTAGTAATTAAAACAGCATGTTATTGGAGTAAAAACAGACCTGTGGACCTATGGAATAGAGTTGAGTATCCTGACACCCATCCTCAAATACATGATCATGTAATCTTTACAAAAGAGCAAAAAGTACTAAATGGAGCAAGGAAAGCCTCTTCAACAAATGGTGCTGGGGACACTGGGCAACAAAGTATAAAAAATCACCTTGCACAAAAAACCATGAACAAAAGTCAGATCAAAATAGATTAAAGATCTTAGTATCAGACGAGAATCCATAAATTATGTTGGAGAAAATATAGGAAAAACCATCCATGGCATTGAAGCTAAAGGCATCTTCAAAGATGAAACACCACTGACAAAGCAAATGGAAGCAAAGGTAAACAAATGGGAATATGTAAAACTAAAAAGCTTCTGCACCTCAAAAGAAATAGTGACCAAGATACAGAGGCAGTTCACAGACTAGGAAAGAATATTCACCCAATACCAATCTGATAAGGGGTTAATATCCATGACATATCGGGCATTGGTAGTTCTTTACAAGAAGAAAACATCCAACCCTATCAAAACATGGGAAAAAGAAATGAACAGAAACTCCCAAAAGGAAGAAATTCGAATGGCCAAAAGGCATATGAAAAAGGCTCTTCATCATTAATCATCAGGGAGATGCAAATCAAAACAACAATGAGATATTGTTTCACACTACAGAGACTGGCACACATTCAGAAGAGCAAGGACAAGTGCTGGCATGGATGTGGGGAGAAAGGGACTCTCATCCATTGTTGATGGGAGTGTCGATTGGTACAGTCTTTCTGGAAAACAGTATGGACATTCTTCCTAAAGCTAGAAATTGCTCCCATTTGACCCATCCATACAACTCCTGTGAATATACCCTGGGAAGCCCAAAGCACAGCAGAAATGCCATCTTCACTTTTATTTTCATAGCAGCACTATTCACAATAGCCAGAATCTGGAAACAACCAGAGTGCCTGAGATCTGATGCCTGGGTAAAGAAATTCACTATATCTACACAATGGAATACTCTGCAGCTGTTCGAAATATTTAAGTATGAAGTCATGAAATTTTTCTATAAATTGATGGATATGGAAAATATCATTTTGAATGAAATTATGTTCATAGCAGCACTATTCACAATGATCAGAATCTGAAAACAACCAGAGTGCTTGAGAGCAGATTACTTGATAAATAAACTGTGGTGCATCTACACAGTGGATTACTATGCAGCTGTCAGGAAAAATGAAGAGACAAAATTTGCCTGTAAATGAACGGACATGGAAAGGATAATGCTGAGTGAAATTTGCCAGAGAGAAAAGGATATATATATATATATATTTCTACAGTATATATACATATATACAGTATATATACAGTAATTATATATATAATTAAATATAATTACTGCATTAATTTGCAGGATATAAAAAAGTATGGTACCAATATTCAAGGTCAGGCAAAACATGAATCATGAGATTTTTTTTCAGTGGATGGAATCTACGGCAAGTGAGTGGGAGTCATATGTTAAGTAAGAAAAAAGAAGGAAATAATGTGCTAATAATTGTCAGAAATGATAATACCAGCCTAGAACTGATCATTGGACGTAGGCAAAGGAATATACATGATAACCTCTAAATATATGTATTGCAAGAAGCAATGTGTAAGAGAAGGAAGAGAGGAAAGGATAGAGAGAAAAAGAGAGAGAGAGAGAGAGAGAGAGAAAAGGTAAAGTGCCTGCCACGGAGGCAGGCTGGGGGAGGGGGGGAGGGTATTGGGGACATTGATAGTCAGAAATGGGCACTGGTGGAAGGATGGATGCTGGAACACTGTATGACTGAAGCCCCCAAATGAGCATTTTTTAATTGTATATCTCATGGTAGTATAATTGTTTTTAAATTTGTATTTGAAATTTTCTCTTGTTTACTGAAAAAAATTAACTATGTTCCTGAGATCATTCAGTTCTAATTGTTCATGCATTAATCTAGACATTTTAGTACAAAGTATCTAAGAATTGGTATAAAAATTAAATTTTACATCATTATACTTCATATATATGAAAAATATATCTATATATATATTATATAACTGGAGGAGTTCTATAAAAAAGACCACACCTTCTACAAGATCATAGTCGGTGATTTTAATGTCAAGATAGGACTGAGAAGATCAGTCAAAAAACTTCACATGGCCTAGAATGAAATGCACAGGGTGAGAGAGTATCTGAATTCACCATGTCCACCAGGCCATTCAAGGGGAACTCACAGTTCCAGAAGGCTGAATCAAAACGTTGGACATGGTAATCCCCTGGTGGACAGTTCCACACTGAAATTGACCACATCATCTTCAATAGACGGTTTTGCCTGAGTGATGTTGCTGTCGTTCCAAAATTCCAAACAAGATCAGACCACCATATCCTTCACGCAAAATTCTACTTCACGCAATGGGAAGAAAAGGCTGCAAAGTTTAAGAAGAGAACTCCCAGAATGGCCACCAACTGGGAACTCTTTGGCACCACTGTGGCAACATGGGAAGATAACATCATTGGCGACATCGATGAAGAATACAACCAACTGGTTCAGCACCTCCATGATTGTGCGAAGAATGCAGAGAGAGGAAAAACCACAAAAGGATGATGCCTGTCTTCAAAAACTCTCTAGCTCATTCACCAACATGGCAAGGCGCGAACCTCAGGCAACCAAATGCTAACATCCAAGCTTGCAAAGCAGTGCAGAGAAGCAATAAAGGAAGACTCAAAAAGAAAAGAGCAGAAATACTGGAAGATGCAGCAGAAGCCAGGAAAAGCATTCACAATGCCTGCCTGTCCTTCGCCAACTATAAAACCAAGATGACTGCCCTCCAACATCCTGAATGATCTATCATATCTTTCCGAAATGCAATGGAGAGGATTAACCATGATTTCTACTCAGATGTCTTTGATAGCCACGTCTACCTGCACACATACCAAATTCTGCAGGACGGATATGTCGGTCCCAACGTTCTCCCTTCTGAAATCCAATATGCCATTTTGTCAGTAAAGAAGGGAAGGGCACCAGTCCCAGACAAAGCCAGACCCGAAGACTTGAAGAATCTGCCTTCAGTACTCATCAATACACTGGCTCCGCTCTTCACACGCTAACTGTCTGAGCGCATAGGGTGCCCTCCAATTGGAAAACCAGCAAGACAATTCTACTGTTCAAGAAGGGAGACATTCACGACATTGGCAACTATCACCCCATCTGCCTGTTGTCCGTCTTCTACAAGCTGTTCACATGAGTCATCCTGAGCAGGATTGGCAGAACATTAGATGAAGTGCAACTATGCAAGTAGGGCTGGCTTCTGAAAAGGATTCAGCACAATCGACCATATCCACATGGTAACCAAGGTCATTGAAGTTTGTAGGGAATTCAGGAGGCCACTCTGTCTCAAGTTCATTGATTTAAAGAAAGCCTTTGATTCTGTGGAGACTGAAGCGGTCATCGGGCCCTAGCCAAACAGGGCGTTCAAACCCAATACATCAAGATCCTTCATGAGCTATATTACGGATTCATCACCAGGATCTCACCATTCTACAAAGAAGTGATCATCAATGTCAAAAGAGGGGTTCATCAGGGTGATACCATTTCACCAAAACTCTTTAGCGCAACCCTCAAGAACATCATGTGACAATTAGAATGGGAAGGAATGGGAGTGAAGATAGACGGTCAGCAACTACACCATCTCTGCTTCTCTGATGACATTGTTCTAATAACACCAAACATTAGCCAAGTGGCACAAATGCTGGCTGACTTTGACCAAGTATGTAGAAAGATAGGTCTACAGCTGAATCTCAGCAAAACTATTTTCATGAAAAATGAATTAGTTCCAGAGGCCCCATTCACTCTCAATGGAACAAACATCTCTGAATGCAGCAGTTATGTGTACCTAGGTCAAGAAATTTCGGCTCTTTACTAGGCATCTGCTTAATTATCAAATCTTAACAGGTCTATTTCTAGCTATACATTATACATCCGACACAATAACGCTTTCTCATCTGTAACCCATATCTCGAGGCGTAAATTATGGTTGCTAATTCGATATCTGAGCACATGTTCTTCATCTGCTTATTTCTGCCGTCGGACGAGGCATACTACGGATCATATATATTTATAGGGCATGAAATATTGGGTTCTCTCTATTCGCGTAATAGCAACTGCCTTTATGGATACGCCTCCCATGGGGACAAATATCATTTTGAGGCGCTACTTTATTACTGAACTTACTCTCAACAAAAGCCTGAGCTGCACAGGACAAAGAGAGCAGCATGGAATACTTTCAAAAGCATTGAAGAAATAGCTATAAAGAGAAAGAACCGCCAGTTACGGGCACATCTCTTCAACTCCACCATTCTCCCTGCATTAATATACAACTCAGTGACCTGGGCCTCGAAAGCAGGATGAGAATGCTATTCAGTCTCCCAAAGAGGAATCGAAAGAACTATGCTTGGAATATCACGCCTCACTCAAGTGAAAGAAGGAATCCAGAGCTCCGATCCCTGGCGCTGCTCCAGAATCAGGGGCGCTATCTCGTTTGCCAAGACATCGAAAATCAGATGAGCTGGACATGTAATGCGATTTGTAGATGACCGCTGGACTAGAGTCGTTATTGACTGGATCCCATGAGTTGTCAAAAGATCACGTGACCACCCACCTACAAGATGTTCAGAATTCTTTGTCAAGACCATCTGAGCGAACGGTTTGAGACTCTTCATATTCCTGAAGTAACCAGATGCTATTGGACTACACTGGCACGTGATAGGGTCAAATGGAAATATCACTGGTGCTTGCTCTAGCAAATCGATGAATAACGGGATGTCAAGTGATCAAGTGATCTATCTCTCTCTCTTCCCCCTCTATTTATATATATAAATATATATATATAAATAAATGTATATATATTATATATATATATATATTATTTTGGGGGCTACTCCAAGCAGCGCTCGGAGGTTTATCCTGACACTCAGGAACTACTTCTGGCAGTGCTTGGGGATCATATGGGATGGTAGGGATTAAATCTGTGCAAGACAAACATCCTACCCACTGTGCTATCACACCAAAATCAATTTACATATTTTAAACTTTCCTTTTCTGGGCCAGGATAGATAGATTGTTGGGAGATATGAAGGTTGTTTGATCCTTGTCACTGTCTTTGGTCTCCAGAGCTCTGCCAAGAATTATTCTAAAACGTTCTAAAAGTGATAGTATATGGGACGGGCATTTCCCTTGCATCACAATTGAGCGATTGGATCCTTGGAACCTCATTTAGTTCACCAAGCACACCAGGTGTAATCCCTGAGTGCAGAGACAGCAGTAATGCCTGAACAGTGCTGTAGGTTTACCAACCAGTCCTTTTTGACCAGAAAAAAAAAATTGTTTCTTTTTTTTTCTGTGAAAAAAAAATTGTTTCACATAGCCAGACTAGCCACGTAGCACCACACCAAATAACCACACTCCAAAAATAATACATGAAACTAATTTCCTTTTCCTATTTAATAATACAATCTTTACACAATAGTCTTGAAATTGTTTATTTTTTTTCATTAAAAGATACATATCCAATATCTCACCATTTAGAAGAGCGTGGCAAGTAGATTTGTATTGGATTAAAGAAGTTTCCATATAATCCTAGTTTAATACACATTTTTCTTTTTAATTATGAATGCATTTAAATCATATGAATATTATTACTTCCTTCATCAAATTAACTTTTTATCCATTACTCTGCTAATACAATAAGTCATGTTTTAGATAATGAGTTCTAAATCTATTAAATATCGTTTCTTTATCAAATTAAGTTTTTATCCACTTTTTTTAATACAGTTTAATTATATTGTAAGATTTATTAGGCCTTTTTCTTTATTATGTTGGTATAACAAATTGTTTTGGTTGATTCTGGGATAAATCCGATTTATTTCACATAGTTTTAATAAAAGTAAATGTAAATTGAGATTGTAAATAATTTCTTTTGTAATGCACTATATATTTGTTTATTTCATTTGCTTAAATTTTTTCCTAGGTTACTTTTTGGGTCATTATAAATTGGCTATCTCATACAATGATACCCTTATCTTTCTAATATGAAAACATTTGTGTTTTCATGTGTGGAGGGAATATTCTCCCACACATGAAAACACAAATGTGTGGAATATTCTCCAACACATGAAAACACAAATGTTTTCATATTAGAAAAATAAAGGGAAAGATAAGTGCTCCTGAAAGTTAATAAATTGTGTTACACATGGCCTGAAAGTTAACAAATTGTGTTACACCTGGACAAAAAGTTGTTGTCCAACTTTTTCTCTCTCCCTTTTGATTTGTCAGTAATGCATGTGTGTATATTTACATGTTTCTTTCTTTTATTTCTCTCTCTCTATTTTCTTTCATTGGTTGTGGAAGGAGGAGCTCCCTCATGATGTACCCAGTCAGCAGCCCAGTGTTTCCAAATGCCACTCTACCCTCGTGGTAGTGCTTTGGCCGTACTTGGGTCCACCAGAGACACAGCTGTCAGTGATGGGGTTGAAACAAAAAAATATGTGATGTGACTTCAATCTAACTTGGATCTTTGTGGGTGTAATTTATGTGCGCCAGACCCTGAATTAGCTTCCAATGCAACATTCCCTCTCCTTTTTGGTTGGGAGGACTGGGTGTTGTGTCACAGCCAGAGGTGTTAAGAGTCTATCTCAGCAGAGCCTTAGGACAATGCAGTGCTGACATCGTGGCCAGGACATCTGCATTTGAAGCGTGTTCTATAGCCTTTGTCCTTAATGTTCCCTCTGTTATAGAATAATGTTCATCAGTAAAACAATTTTTTATATCTCATTGCACTAAAATATAATTTTAAGCCATCTTTTAAATTATTTTTCAGTCTCAGGTATATTTCTGTTTTCCAAGTCTCATTATAAGATGTTTTTGATTTTGTTTATTTTACGTTAGCAACTTTATACAAGTGTGTCAAATGCTTAATATATTTATTCTTTAGCTTTATTTTTCATTGTTATTTTTTACTATGTAGGTCTACACCCAGTGATGCTCAGTACATACTGTGTCTCAATGTTTGGGAATTACTCCTGCCAAGATTTGGACCATATGTGGTGTTGGGGATTGAGCTGGTGGTCTTCATGCAGAGCATGAGCTTCTGTTGTATTATCTCTCTAGTTCTCTCTTCATCGTTTTCCTGGTTTCTTTTATTAATGCAGTTGTTTCAGGTATCTAATATTCCAACACCAGTCTCACCATCAGTGTGTTCTAATCACCACCGAAGATCTTAAATTTCCACCCATCCTACAAACCTACTTCCATAGCAGGCTCTAATTAATTTATTTTATGTCCCTCGTTACAAAGCCATGGCCTATAAATAAAGCTGTTACATGCAAATTGGGCCATCTGTGTTATTGTTTTCTTTTTATTGAACAGAGTGGGCTCTACTCAATTTTTTAACAAAGTTGTTCACATTAATTTGTTACAGACATTGAAATTCAACCTCAATCCCCCTGCTATTGAAACTTTCAATCACTGAATCACTGTATCACTGTCTTCCCGTTCATCATTGATTGGCTCAAGCAGGCACCAGGAACATCTCCATATGTCCTGTCTCATGTTAGTAGAGCCCAAGGGCACATGCTTGCTCCAGGAACATAAAGAGCCTCAAACCATTCCAAAAGGTCATGGGAATGAGGTCTAAATTGTTACTGGTATTTGGCATATCAAATACTACACTGGTAGCTTGCCAGGCTCTGCCGTGCAGGTAGCATACTCTTGTAGTCATCTCTAAATCCAGGATTTATTGATGAACTGAGTGGCTGCAAGTGGCCGAGCAAGCAGGGCTGTGATAGGCTGGTCTGCAAGGTGGAGTTCTGACAAGAGGAAGTCGGATGTGGAGAATGGAGGCCCTCATGGAGTGGGGGGTCATCTGGCTTGTTGCGAGGCTCTGCTGGGGTGGCGGGCCAGGACTAGAACCCACCAACCCTCCTGGGTGCCTCGTGAGTGGCAGGGCACAGGGAGAGCCAGTAGCAGCTCTGCCCCATGTCTGTGAGTCTCTATTCCATCACTATTATTTCCAATTTTTTCCAACTGCTGCTTAAGCCTTCCCATATAGCAGACTCACAGAAATTTATTTTATATTGCTGTTATATATAATTTGCTTAAAATGATCAAGAAATGTTTTCTTAGAAGAAAGTTGTTGCAGATTGTTCAATCTCACCATGGATACATTAAGCCCTTATATAAGAAATTACTGATCTGTTATTACAGGTGAAAGCCTAGAGATTTCAGTCAAAAAATCCATATAGCTGAGTTTTTCAGCAGATTAATTTCTGGGTGGAGATTTCCAAGCAGTGCTGTTCAGCTTTGAGCATGGTAGAAATTGTGAGGCGTGGATGCTTTCAACAGCTGGCTCCATTGAGATGGGCCAGCATTTTCTTTTGAAATGAAAGTTTTCACTTTTGAAGCATCACTTTGTTATATTGTTATATATTGGAATTTGGGGTAATGGTGATTTTGAAAACCAGATAATATTTTTTATAAAGTAGCTGAAAAAAGTTTAGTTTCTATATAATTTCTAAATAATTGTCAACACGTGAATGTGCACATAAAATTAGTAAAATTAGTCTGGAAGATAGATCTAATATCTCAAAAAGTTCCATAGAAATATAATCAATCTACATAAATTCTTAAACATTCATTCATTTTATTTTTGTACTACAATTATAGCTACTTAATGAAACTCTACTAGTATTTCTTGTTGATAAATATTCAAACATGATTAATCATTGATTACTAATTATAGGTTGAATTTTAAAATTAAGTATTTTAAAATGTATAATTCTTGATCTAGAGTGATAATACAGTTGGTAAGGTAATTACCTTGAACACACCAACCTGGGCTCCATTCCCAGTATCCTATATAGTACACCAAGTCCGCCAAGGGGCGGACTTGAGCTCAGAGCCAGGAGTAAATTCTGGCATGGGAAGCTATACTGAGGATCTGATGGTGCAAGCCCAAAAGATCAAGTACAACATCATTGGTCTGACCGAGACGAGGAGGCGTCAGTTGCATCATGCTGTATTTGACACCGGAGAAGAAGTGGAACATGCGACAAAAGAGGCATTGGTGGCGTTGGTGTCCTTGTCAACACCAACATGGCCGTAAACATTGATTCATTTGAATGCCTAACAAACCGAATAGGACGATTACACTTGAAGAGATGTGGCCCCTCCCAGCAATTTCTATCTTCATTGTCTACGCAACAACATCCAAATACAAAGAAGATGAAATTGAGAAATTCTACATGGAATTGGAGGAGTTCTATAAAAAAGATCACGCCTTCTACAAGATCGGAGTCGGTGATTTTAATGCCAAGATAGTACCAAGAAAATCGGCTGAAGAACTCCACATCGGGACCCATGGCCTAGAATGGAACGAACAGGGTGAGAGACTATCTGAGTTCATCATGTCCACCAAGACCATTCATTGGAACTCACAGTTCCAGAAGGCTGAAGCGAAACGTTGGGCATGGGAATCTCCTGGCGGACAGTTCCACAATGAAATTGACCACATCATCTTCAATCAACGGTTTTTGTCTGACCGATGTAGCTGTCGTCCCCAAATTCCAAACAGGATAGGACCACTGTCTCCTTCATGCAAAATTCTACTTCCCGCAATGGGGAGAAAAGGCTGCAAAGTTTAAGAAGAGAACTCCCAGAACGACCACCAACTGGGAACTCTTTGGCACCACTGCAGCAACATGGGAAGATACCATCATTGGCGGCATTGATGAAGAATACAACCGACTGGTTCAGCACCTCCATGATTCTGCGAAGAATGCCGAGAGAGAGAAAGACACAAAAGGACGCTTGTCTTCAGAAACTCTTGAGCTCATTCGCCAACATGGCAAGGCGTGAGCCTCAGGAGACCAAATGCTAACATCCAAGCTTGCTAAACCGTGCAGAGAAGAGATAAAAGAAGACCTCAAAGACAGAAGAGCAGAAATACTGGAAGATGCATCAGAAGCCAGGAAAAGCATTCGCACTGCCCGCCTGTCCTTCGCCAACTATAGGACCATGATGACTGCCCTCCGATGCCCTGATGGATCTATCACATCTTCCAGAAAGGCAATGGAGAATATTATCCAGGACTTCTACTCAGATCCCTTTGAATGCCACATCCACCTCCCCACATACCAAATTCCACAGGATGGATATGTCATTCCCAACGTTCTCCCTTCTGAAATCCAACACGCCATCTCGTCGGTAAAGAAGAGAACAGCACCAGGCCCAGACAAAGTCAGACCCGAACACCTGAAGAATCTGTCGTCGGTACTCATCAATACACTACCTCGGCTCTTCACACGCTACCTGTCCGAATGCAAGGTGCCCTCCCAATGGAAAACCAGCAGGACAGTTCTACTGTTCAAGAAGGGAGACACTCAAGACATCGGCAACTATCGCCCATCTGCCTGTTGTCTGTCATCTACAAGCTGTTTACACGAGTCATCCTGAACAGGATTAGCAGAACACTAGATCAAGGACAACCATGCGAGCAAGCAGGCTTCTGGAAAGGATTCAGCACAATCGACCATATCCACACAGTAACCAAGCTCATGGAGGTTTGTAGGGAGTACAAGATGCCGCTCTGTCTCACGTTCATTGATTTACAGAAAGCCTTTGATTCTGTGGAGACTGAAGCAGTCATCGAAGCCCTAGACAAACAGGGTGTTCAAACCCAATACATCAAGATCCTTCGTGAGCTGTATTACGGATTCACCACCAGGATCTCAAATTCTACAAAGAAGTGATGATTAATGTAAAAAGAGGGGTTCGACAGGGTGATACCATTTCACCAAAACTCTTCAGCGCCACCCTCGAGAACATCATGCAACAATTAGAATGGGAAGGAATGGGAGTGAAGATAGATGGTCGGCAACTACACCACCTCTGCTTTGCTGATGACATCGTTCTAATAACACCAAACATTAGTCAAGCGACACAAATGCTGGCTGACTTTCACCGAGAATGTGGAAAGATAGGTCTACAGCTGAATCTAAAGAAAACAATGTTCATGAAGAATGAACTAGTTCCAGAGGCCCCATTCCCTCTCAATGGAACAAACATCTCTGAATACAGCAGTTATATGTACCTAGGTCGAGAATTCAACATGATGAACGACCTAAAACCTGAGCTGCGCAGGACAAAGAGAGGAGCATGGAATGCCTTCAAAGGCATCGAAGAAATAGCTAAAAGGACAAAGAACCTCCGGCTCCGGGCACATCTCTTTGACTCCACCGTTCTCCCTGCATTAACTTACACCTCAGAGACCTGGGCCCAACGAAAGCAGCATGAGAATGCTATTCGGGTCTCCCAGAGAGGAATCGAAAGAGCTATACTTGGAATATCACGCCTCACTCAAGTGAGAGAAGGAATCCGGAGTTCTGACCTCCGTCGCTATTCCAGAATCAGGGGATGCTGTCTCGTTTTCCAAGGCATCGAAAATCAGATGGGCTGGACATGTAATGAGATTTGGAGACAACCGCTGGACTAGAGCCATTACTGGCTGGATCCCAAGGAATGTCAAAAGATCACGTGGCCGCCCACCTACAAGATGGTCAGACTTCCTTGTAAAGACCCTGAGGAACGGTTTGAGGCTCTTCATATTCCTGAATCAACCAGATGCCATTGGGCTACATTGCACATGATAGGGTCCAATGGAAATGTTCCCTGGCTTCTGCTCGAGCAAATCGATGAATAACGGGATTCAAGTGATCAAGTGATCAATTCTTTTAGAAGAAACAATAATCAATGTTTTATGATAAACTTCATTGGAAATGTACCTAGATATTATACCTTCCAACTTTGTTTCCCTTCATGCAATATCATCTCATGTGTTGGGCCCTATCCTAATACTAGAGTCACATTTCTGCAGTTTTCACCGATAGTTCCTTAAGAATAACCTGGAGGGGCTGGGCGATAGCCCAGCGGGTAGGGCGGTTGCCTTGCCGGCCGGCCTGTGCTGGCCCGGGTTCAATCCCTGGCATCCCATATGGTCCCCGAGCACCGCCAGGAGTGATTCTTGAGTGCAGAGCCAGGGGTAACCCCTGAGCATTTCGGGTGTGACCCAAAAAGCAAAAAAAAAAAAAAAAAAGGATAACCTGGAGCATTATGGGGGGGGGAACATCTGTTTCCTAGATGAGAAATGCTGTTCTAAGCTGGAGTTCGTTTCAATCGTCACACTATCTGTATCAACTCATGGTGGGCACAGTGTAATAGTAGCCCCCTAGACTGTGAAATCAGACTAGAATAAGTTATTTTCACAGTTTAATAGCTACCAGGTTCCCTAGTCACAATCATCCTAACCTGGCCACAAAAAGCATGGGAAAATTAAGACACAGTATATATTATTATTTATCCTTTTTTAATTAAATTTGGTTTTTTAGGAACTCCATATGTAATCAGGAAAGTTCTTCATATTTTCTAGTTGATGACTTTGAATTAAATAACATCTTAGGAGTTTATTTTCAAAAATGGCATGAATTGTAAGACATTTAGAGAATGCAATCTTTTCCATTAAGATGTAGATCTATTAGATTGTTGGTATTCTATGTCCCTCAGACATGAAATAATAAATATTGTAATAAGTTAATAATTAAATATAGATATCATTCTTGTATTTAACGAATAATTATGAAGTTCATATTCTAGATCATATTTTGTTTTAGACATTGGTTACATGAAGGAAACCAAAATATTCCTCCTGAGTCTCTACTTGTTGACACTCTAGAAGCTAAAGTAGAAAAATTTGATAAATACTAAACTGCTTGATTATAAGAGCTAAATACAACAATAAATAATTTAAAGGGAAATGTGTGAGAGCTGATTAATTTAGGAAATTTTGGTAGGAAATGTCAGATTTAAATGTCATTGTGCTTTTGACTGTATTAATAACTAATATGTGATCATATTAAGTAAAATTCAATATTTAATGATTCTTCCTTGCTACAAAATAAACTCATTTGTTTTAGCCAATGAATTAGGCACTTCACATTAATATGCTTCATTATCTGAGTTCATTCTTTGCTGGACTTTAGTTTATAGCAGGGCTTCTTTGTTGTTGTTTTGATTTTGTCTTGAGGCCACACCTGGTGATGTTCAGCGGTTACATGCTCTGCACTCAGGGCTGAGCAGTTCCTCCTGCAAGGCAAAGGCCCTACCCACTGCACTACGTCTCTGACCCCTATATTAGGGTCTCTTAAGTTTAGCTTTCCCCTTGATTTCCCTCATGTCTGTTCAAAACTTTCAATAGAAAGTTTGAGATGTGAAGCAAAGATTCTTCTTGGAGCATCTGAAGGTAAATCGCTCTTCCCTCTAATCAGAGTCTCTATGCAGCTTCCCGTTCTCTCAATAAAAGTCATATAAAATGAAGAGCAGCATATACAGCAGCTCCCTTGACTGCAAATCCCTTTTTTCTGAGAGCAACTTGGACCTCATAAATTCTCAGTATCTTAGAGCAACTTGGACCTCATAAATTCTCAGTATCTTGCCAAATTGTTTTGCCCATTCCATTAGACAAGCGAACTATTTGCCCAAAATTTCACTTTTCCATTTCTGCATTTTGTGCTATACATAGAAAATAAATAAGAGAAACCTCAAATAATCTAACTTTGCATTTAAAGAACTGGAAAAATCTGAAATCCCAGAGACTACAGAAAAAAGAAGAAATGATATCTTAATGTAAATAAACTAAATAGAAAACAAACAAAAAACAATATAATAGGTCACTGAAAAGAATAACTAAATTTTTAGTTTAATCAACATATTGATATATTGGCCTTTCAAGCAATTATATTAAATGCATATTTTAAAATTATGATTTTTATTTCATTTCAAAATAATCTTTAAAGTATTTATAGGCTTTAACATTTCTTGCAATTCTTGGAAAAAGTAAGGTTAAGGGGAAGGTGCTTGCATTGGATATGTTTGATCCAGGTTTGATTCCTTGCACCCTAGGGAAACTGCCAAGCCTGCTGGGAGTAATCCGTGAGTGCCAAGTCAGGAGGTAAGCCCTGAGTACTGCTCTTTACCAACCCCCTCTCCCAAAATTAATGGTTTTATCTAGGTGTTCTAGGCAGAATTGTGTTGTGGGCTGGTTATACATGATCATAAATTTCAGTATTGGAGTTGATTCTCAGGTACATTTGAAAGAAGCAGGAAACCCCCTTTCCCAACCAGGGCAGGCCTACTCATGGAAAGTTACCAATTTAGGGCCTGAGTGTCCTTTTCATCTTGAAGTAACCTTTTTGTTATCTACAAAAGGCCCAGAACAAATTCCGGTTAGAGGTTATGAGACCCCCGCCCAGAATCTACTATCTGGCCTGAATTGCCTGGATTGCATTCCTGCACGTAAGCATACCCTTTGCTGACCCATGATCCCATGCGTGTATCTAGCCGCCCCAAATATAGAAAAGTATTAAGAATGATCTGATTGGTGGGAGATGGTTACTTGGTACAAAGTGATTGGCTGCCTGTCGCAGACCTTGATATAATATTTTAAATCTATTGGATGTTTATGCGTGGGCTTTTTCTGTAGCTGCGGGGAACTATCTCTTAAAAGATCCTCCCTGGAAGGGGTCTCGGGGGCTCTTAGCCACTGACCGCTTGGGATCATGCTATGGGCCCAAGTATACGTGCTTATTAATAAAACCCTTGCTTTTGCATAGGACCCGGTCTCTCAGAGTTTTCCTTGATAGGTGCAGCGATCCAAGGCTCCCAGTCAGTCACCCCATCGGGTGGCCAACTCTTTCACATTGACATGAGCAGACCAAAAAAAAAAAAAGAAAAAAACAGTTTAATCAGACTTCGCACACAGTCAACCTTGGTTCTGTCCTGAGTATTGTAAGCACAAAGCCAGAAAGAAAGCCTTGAGCACCCCTGGGTGTGGTCTAAAAGAACAAAACAAAAATATTTCACTTCACATATGCTAAAATGGCTATTATCAAATTGTGAAGCAACAGTAGTGGTGGGGAGGAAATGCAGATAAAAAACCCTCCTACACTATGGGAAAAACAAATTACTGCAATCACCAAGGAAGACATTGTGCAGCTTCCTCAATTCATTAAAACTAGAAGTACCATGTGATCCTGTAATAACACTTCTAGATTGTTTTTGTTTTAGTTTGAGAGTCATACCTGGCTATACTCAGAGCTTATTTTTTGCTCTCTATTTGTTGATTATATGCTCAAGAAACTCAGACATGCAATGCCAGTAGTCAAACCCAAGCTGGCCACATACAAAACAAGGGCCTTAACCCCTTTACTATCCCTCAGGCCCCAAACTTCTGGGTAATTTTTTTTCTAAAGAATGTGAAAACACTAAATTAAAAAAAGGTACTTGTACTTTCATGTTTATCGTAGTTCTATTTACACTCGCCAAGATATATAAGCAACCCACATGCACAAGAATGGGTGCAGATGACATTTGAATTGTATATACATAAAGAAATGAGGATTTGACTACAAATAGAATAAAACCTTGATTTCTGCAACAATATTGTTAAAAGTTGGGGAGGATTATGCTAATTAAAGTAAGCCAGAGAGAAAGATTGCTTTACTTATTTTTCAAATAGAGCAACATAGCAAATGAATACACAAGACAAAAACAAAACTAATCTCTGAGACTGACAACAGAATGACAGAAAGGCGAAGAGGAGTATGAATGGAAGAGCAAGGGCTGATTGATGGTCACTAGATATTTGGTGGTACGTGTAGTGTAGTATATAATATTGTTGAGGTAAAAACTATATCTGAAACCTATATAGGATCTGAAGCGAATATTATATAATTAAATAAATAGATAAATAAGTCTTATCTTTTAAATTTTCATTTTCATCTAAACTAATTTTGGACAAAATTGAAATAAAAAAAAAAATCAAGACTAAGCTGCAGCATTAGTCTCTCCAGGTGTGATTTTGGGTTTAACGATGCTCAATGTCTTTGCCAGCTCTGACATATAAAACTGACTTCAGAATCTAAAGTAGACTATGGTCCTCAATCAGTCCAACTTGTCTATGATGAGCCAATATGCTTTCTACTTTCAGATATTTGTAAAATCCCTTATCAACCAATTTCCTTGTAAGTAGTTCACTAGTTACAAGGAAAGAAAAAGCAACTTGTGTTCCAGGCACACTTAATTTCTTACAAACTCACCAAAGTGATAATCGTTCTTCTCCTCCAGGATACAACTGGTGTCAATCAGTAGAGACAAATTAGTTTACTTGAATTCTTTCTTCAGGAAAAGAATGATTATTGATGAGCTGGTAAGCAGAAAACAGCATACTCACAATGGCTATAAACTACAAAATCTCTTCAGCAGGTGTGAAAAAACAATGAATTTGGATATAAACAAGAACAAATAATTAAGAAAAAATAGATTTGTTTTTCTTTTAACTCTATCCAAGTAATATCATTCTCAATTGACTCATAGGCAGCTTATAAGGAATAGCATGTTAAGACAATCTGAGGTTGTTCTGTATAAAAAAGGAGCAAAAGTCAAATCTTCTGCTGGGGAAAATATGTGAAGAATATACGCATAGGATGAGAGGCAAGAAGATGCAACTATTTTTTAATCTTAAACAACAGGGTATTTATATCCATAAAGAAGGAGAGATGATTGACTTGAGCCATGCTGATAGCTGAGAACAAAAACAAGACTCAAAATAGTCATCCCGCTTAAAAGACCTATCACCCACCTTCCCAGCAGTTTCCCTGTCAGGAGGGAACCCTCTAGTTCTGAATATTTCTTATTGTCTGTGTCTGACTTCAAACTTAACCATTGATAGGCACTGTTTCACTACAGTAAACAGTACTATGAGAACACCCATGGAGTGCAAAGCCTGCATTGACCAGCATTTTCCCTTTTTCATTGCTTTTGTACTCTTCTCTCTTTTTTGTTTTAGTTTCTCTCCTCTTATCTTAAATCCCAATTTTTCTCTTGTGTCCAAGTGACTCCTATTGGAGTTTCATGCTTACCTGGTGTCACCCTAGTATTCAAGTATTCACACTCTTTCTCTATGAACTCATACCTACATCTCCATGTTCTAAAAATTAATATGTGCAAATAAAACTGGATATGAACTTGAATACTCAAAATGAAGACATAAGAACTAAAAAGATAAAGGTTTTGAGCTGGCCTATGGTCCTACCTATAATGAAAAAGACTTAGTCACTTGAGACTTCTGAGATTTCTTATTTCAGTTACCCTTTCTGGATTTGTTTCTTTTCTATCGTAAATGCTTTATAAAAATTAATGCAGAATTAATATTTCATATTGTCCAGTATTGTCTGTGTTTCTGACTATTTGACCATTGAAAAACACTGTTTCACTACAGTAAATAGTACTATGAGAACTCCCATGGAGTGCAAAGGCTGCACTGATCAGTATTTTCCCTTTTTCATTGCTTTGTACTCTTCCTCCCATTTTGTTTTTGTTTCTCACATCTTATGTTAAATCCCATTTTTCTCTTGTGAGAATTAAGGCAGGAGCCTGACAAGCTACCCTTGCATATAATTTCTTCCATTATATGCAGGCACTTGCATTACAAATATAATGTATTTGATATGTAAAAGAACAATAACAATTATAGACCTCCTTCCTGACCTGAAGAAATGGTTTGAGGCTCTTCATGTTCCTGGAGCTAGCAGATGCCCTTGTGCTACACTAGCATATGACCTGATGTATGGAAATGTTACTGGTGCCCGCTCGAGCAAATAGATAAACAACAGAAAGACAAATGATACAATTGACAAGTGATTATACATTATGAAACAATAACAGACCAAAATCTCAGTCACTTCCACTATGATCATCTCCCTCAGGGCTTGAACTCAATTTAAAAAATTAAATCAGATGGGCCATAGTGATAGTACAGCAAATAGGGTACTTGCCTTGCATGTGGCGAACCTGGGTACATCCCAAATGGTCTCCTGAGCCTGCAAGGAGTCATTCCTGATGGAAGAGCCAGGAGTAACCCTTAAGCACTCCAGGTGCAGCAAAAACAAAAGTCAAATATAAATAATAAGTATAAATCTTTATTAAAATTATTTACAATTCTTATAAATAATGAGATGCCATGTGATAATGTATATTTATGTATCAAAAGATTACAGAACGATTATCCTCACAGAGTTTCAGAAAGTTGTTCTCCCCTGACTGGATAGAATAGAAAATTTGATCCAGACATTGACTATGAGTACAGATTTGGAATGGAGAGACTGATAAGAGAATTTCACAGATCTTGAATCAAAGATTTTGTTGTTTTCATTGTCTAAAATCAATAGTCTAATAGTCTACCTAGGATCTGACTTCTTAGTTTGCATCTCATTTTCTCCATTTACTATGGATAAAAAAAAATGGGGGAAAGTTACTTGTGTTCTATATTTTAGCTTATCCAGAATAGAAATACTGGAGTTACTGTGAGGATTAAATGAATTCATCCACAAGGCATATTTAAAACAGTGATTCTCAGAGCCCTAATACTTGTATTAATATTGCTATTATTAACTTTATACTTTTTAGCTAGTTAGCTATTTTGCACTGGTTTCAGTGATCTATAAGCAATCTTATAGCTGGATAGATCTTATAAATTTTACTCTGCTTATAAGACACCTTCAGAAGTAAGTCAATTGGAAAACCGTAAATGTTTATTACATACAAGACATGTGACTTGCATCACACACCTGGAACCATGAACAATTACAATTAAGAAAGTATCAACATGCAGCCATCTGAATTTGTGCTTTTATTGGGGTCCAAGTTGAGGTCTCTAGATTCTGGGCTCATTCTTACTTTTCAATGAATGTAAAGCAATAAGGGCAAGAAGTGAAAATTCAGGAAGGGAGAAAGAATCAATGCACAATGATCAGTTATGCAAATAGAAGAACTTCAGGAGGGAAAGGTAGCCCAGCTCTATCTAGTCTGGTGACTTTAATGTATGTATGCTAGTTCTTGTTTTTGTGTCTGGGCTAGCTTTAATCAGGCACTTGCATTACAGACAGAGAAGTCAGCTCTCTGTTTCTACTACATTAGTATATGAGTATCTTTTACTTCAGAAATAAACTCATGTCAAACCTCAAACAATTCACTTGACTTGTTTAACATTTTAGCATTTATGACAGATGTTTTTATATTCATTGTACATTGTATTTTATCAATTTCTCATTTACAGGTCAAAAAATTGGAATTAGAACTTTATGTTCAAAACAACTATCCTCTTAATTCACTGTGAAACATAAATCCTAACAATAAAATACTAGGCAAGAGTTTATCTCCCTCTTGTTCCTTTGTAAGGGCTTCACGTATGCCTCATTTCCATAGTAAACCACGGGGCCTATTTTTAGCTCTACACATTTCAAAATTAAAGACCTTCTGGTTGGTCCTTAAAGCTATTAGGCAAAACCATAGGACTTTTCACTGTATGCTCCCTTAGACTGCAAAAAGGTACTATCACCAAGTTGACAAAATATTTCTTTCATTATATGTTACCATTTTTAAAAAATTGTTACTACCATGGTACTTTCACTATTTACCTTACTTTTTAAATGTAACCAATACAACTTCCCATATCTCTCTCCCCTGATTCATTTTTTTAAAAGATTCATTCGTCACTTGTCACTTGCCTTGCGTTGATCATCAATTTGCTTCAGTGGGCACTAGTAATGTCTCCATATGTCCTATCACATGCTAGTGTAGCCCAAGGGCATCTGCTCACTCAAGGAACATAAAGAGCCTCAGCTATTCCATCAGGTCATGGCAATGAGGTCTATAATTGTTAATGGTTTTTAGCATATCAAATATGATACGGGTAGCTTGCCAGGCTCTGCCGCGGTGGGATACTCTTGTACTCACCTCTAACCTAGAGCATTTGTTGAAGAACCATGTGGCCAGAAAACAGTCACGCAAGCCAGGCTTGTGATCAGCTCTTCTGCTGGGTGGAGCTCTGACAAGTGGGGAGTCGGATGTGGAAAATGGCAGGCCTCATGGTGTAGGGACTCCTTTGGCTTCTTGCGGTGATCCATCTCTATTTAATGCAGTATTTAAGTAATTATACTCTGTTCAATCTTAACTTTCTCACTGAATTGCATTTTCATGAGAGCGGATTTATATATGCTTCTTATATCCCTGGACCAAAGGTACGTGTTTTTTTTTTTGAGTTACACTCGACAATGCTCAGGATTTACTCCTGACTCTTCACTCAGGAATTACGCCTGGAAGTGCTTGGGGGACCATATGGGATGCCAGGGATCGAACCCTGGATGGCCAAGTGCAAGGCAAATGCCCAACCCGCTGTGCTATCGCTCCAGCCCCAATGCATGATATCTGGTTAATGGTGATGGAGCTTACAGGATCTAAGTCTGTAAAAGCTGAGGAAAGAAAAGAACTCCAGATCTGTGAGATTTTTTAACTTCTGTTATAATCCACAAATAGTTCAATGTTAATTACAGAGGACTTCAGTGAAAGAAAGTAGATAATTTTCTCTAAGTTATGCTCTTTTTTCATGTAAGTTCAAATTTTTATTTTTGCTTCTTTTACAGAGTTTGAGATTCAGCAAATACTAATCTCTCTAGTCAGTTCTATGCTTCTTTAGTTGATCTCTGCTTCCCAAAGCCCTACAGTT
>JAJIBD010012575.1:10000-34380 GCA_021461705.1 Cryptotis parvus | reverse complement strand
GGGGTGTAGAACTAGAATTAATCTAAGGGAAACTAAGGTTTTGAGTAAGGAAATATGACAAATACCTAAAAGCAAATATTTCAGAGTTAATTAACTCCTCTAACACAAATGTATAACCTTAATGTCTTCCTGTGTCTATACAAAAAGCCTTTGCTCTAGCATAAGAATATGCAAAAGGGCATACAAGAAAGAGAAAAAAATGCTTTACTTATAATGCAAAACCCAGGGCAGGCAAGTAGGAAACAGAGGGCTCTGAACAAAGGGTGAATCTAACCCTCATATATTAAAATTATATTATCACCCAAATTAAATTTATCCCATAATTAATATCAATTAATATTAAAATTAATTCATGCAAATCACTAAATTAACAGAATAAGCAAAACCATTTATCATCTGACTAAATTCAGAAAAAAGCATCTACCTGTGTTGTATTTGTTATGCCAAGAACTAGTAACAATTATAGACCTCATTCCCATGACCTGAAGGAATGGTTTGAGGCATTTCATGTTCCTGGAGTGAGCAGTTGCCCTTGGGTTACCTAGCATGTTAGCATGTGACAGGACATATGGAGATGTTACTGGTGCCTGCTCAAGCAAATCAATGAACAACAGGAAGACAAGTGATACAAGTGATGAAATAAACTATAGTAAATATATATAAATATAATGGAAGGAACAGCAATCATAACCGATAACATTATATTTGTGGGGTCAAGTGTAAGTTACTTGCCTTACACATGGCTGACTCTAGTTAAAATTTTACACCCCATATAATCCCCTGACTGCTGCATCTTCCCAGGAGGATGGCGATTTCTAGCCCTGGCCTGCCACCCCAGCAGAGCCCTCGCAAGGAGCCAGAGGACCCCCTCACCATGAAAGCCGCCATTTTCCACATCCAGACTCCTCCTCTTGTCAGAACTCCACCCAGCAGAAATGCTGATAACAGCCTGGCTAAAGCAGCTGCTTGTGGCCACGCAGTTCATCAATAAATGCTGGAGATCAGAGATGACTACAAGAGCACCCCCCCCACACGGTAGAGCCTGGCAAGATACCCATGTCATATTTGATATGCCAAATACCAGTAACAATTATAGACCTCATTCCCATGACCTGATGGAATGGTTTGAGGCAGTTTGTGTTCCTGGAGCAAGCAGATGCCCTTGGGCTACACTAGCATGCAACAAGACATATGGAGATGTTACTGGTGCCCACTCGAGCAAATTGATGATAATGGGATGACAAGTAACAAGTGATAATCCCCTGAACCTCTCTGGGGTGATCCCTGAGCACTGATGCAGGCATAAGCCCTGACAACTGATGATGTGGTTGCCCTCCTGGAAAAAAAAAATTTAGTTCTAAGTTTAAAAAATAATAAAAATAAAATGAAAGATTCTTACTTGAACATTATTTGGCATAGTGCTATTTGAAATGTGTATAAGGTTGAGAGCTGCTACCGGCTCTCCCTGTACTTTGCCTATCATGAGGCATCAGGGAGGGAGAGCGGGTTCTGGCCCTGGCCCGCCATCCCAACAGAGCCTCGGAAGAAGTCAGAGGAACCCCGCACCATGATGGCAACCATTTTCAACGTACAGACTCCACAACTTGTCAGAGCTCCACACAAGAGAAAAGCCGATCTTAAGCCTGGCTCTTCAGAGCCCCACCCTGTAGAGAAGCCTCATTTCAAGCCCAGATATGCTGGTCTTGGAGGCTAAAGTCACTGGGCTTCTGTGGAGATGGAACTGGAGTCCCTTTCCCCACCTCTGTCCTGTACAGGAGGCCCAGTGGACCCATCCACAAACTGCTCCCGGGTTGTCAGAGACTCAGATACACAGGGCAGAGCTGCTACTGGCTCTCCCATTGCCTGAGGTTGCTTTGTAGCCATGCAGTTCATCAATAAATGCAGGAACTGAGAGCCTACCTGCACCGAGAGTATCCCACCCACACAGCAAATATTAATCCATAAATTACATCAAAGAAAATATAGGAAGAACCCTCTACGACATTGACGCCAAAGGCATCTTCAAAGACGAAACACCACTAACAAAGCAATTGGAAATAAAGATAAACATATGAGACTACATGAAACTAAAAAGCTTCTTCACCTCAAAAGAAACAGTGATCAAGATACAAAAATAGTTCACAGAATGGAAGAGAATATTCACCTAATATCCATCTCATAAGGGGTTAATATACAGGATATATCAGGCCCTGGTAGAACTTTACAAGAAGAAAACAATCAATCCCATCAAAAAATAGGGAGAAGAAATGAACAGAAACTTCAACAAGGGAAGAAATTTTTTCCACAATTTTAAAAGCAGGTTTATTTGAGTTATGAAACTGTGCAGACAGAGGTACCTCTGTCTTATATCTGTATAACTGCAGTTGTACCATACCACAACATTGTCATGCAGTTGTTTTACAAACTGTCTAGCTCCTCATTGTTTTTATTTTTTTTTCATGTGTATCTTTTTTTTTTCTTTTTATTTTTACAATTACAAAGATAGACAATTAAAAAGTTCATATTTGGCTTTTGGTCATACAGTGTTCCAGCACCCATCCCTCCACCAGTGCCCATCTCCCACCACCAACGTCCCCAGTTCCCTCCCCCCTCCCCCAGCCCTCCTCCATGGCAGGTTCTTTATTTCTTTCCTTTTCTCTCTCTTTCTCTTTTCCTTCCCCTCCTGTAATCTATGGATTACAGAACATACATTAGAGTGTTGTCATGTGTATCTTTTTGCCTCTATTTAATGCTCAGTTCTAGGTTGGCATTAGTACCCTCAACAATTGTTAGCACATTGTTCCATTCTCTGTCTTACCTAGCCTCTGACTCCCACACGTTTGTGATAATTTCCACCTTTGACAAGACCTCCTGATATATGTTTCACTTGACCTTGGATATTGGTATCTTAATATGTACATATATATTTATGTTATGCAGATAAATGCAGTCATTCTGTGTCTGTCTCTCTCCTTCTGGCTAATTTCGCTCAACATAATCTTCTCCATGTCCATCCATTTATAGGCAAATTTTATAACTTCATTTTTCCTAACAGCTGCATAGTATTCCATTGTGTAGATGTACCAAAGCTTCTTTATCCAGTCATCGATTTTCGGACACTCTTGTTGCTTCCAGATTCTGGCTATTGTGAATAATGCTGCTATGAACACAAAAGAAGGGATGGTGTTTCTGCTGCGTATTTTTGGTTTCCCAGAGTAGATTCCCAGGAGTGGTATGGCTGGGTCAAATGGGAGTTCAATTTCTAGTCTTTGGAGGAATGTCCATATTGTTTTCCAGAAAGGCTGTACCAGCCGGCATTCCCACCAACAATGGATGAGTGTCCCCTTTTCCCCCACATCCACGCCAGCACTTGTTGTTCTTGCTCTTTTGAATATGTGCCAGTCTCTGTGGTGTAAAGTGGTATTTCATTGTTGTTTTGATTTGCATCTCTCTGATGATTAGTGATGATGAGCATTTTTTCATATATTTTTTGGCCATTCGAATTTCTTCCTTGCTAAAGTTTCTGCTCATTTCTTCTCCCCATTTTTTGATGGGGTTGTTTGTTTTCTTCTTGTAAAAGTTCTACCAGTGCCTGATATATCTGGATATTAACCCCTTGTCAGATGGGTATTGGATGAATATTCTTTCCCATTCTGTGGACTGCTTTTGTATCTTAGTCACTGTTTCTTTTGAGGTGCAGAAGCTTTTTAGTTTCATGCAGTCCCATATGTTTATCTTTTCTTCTAGTTGCTTTGTTAGTGATGTTTCACCTTTGAAGATGCCTTTAGCTTCAATGTCGTGAAGGGTTTTTCCTATATTTTCTTCAATGTACTTTATGGATTCAAGTCTGATATTGAAATCTAATCCATTTTGATCTGATTTTTGTGCATGGTGTTAAACACAGGTCCAAATTCATTTTTTACATGTCGCTGCCCAGTTTTCCCAACATCACTTGTTGAAGAGGCTTTCCCTTACTCCATTTTAGACTCGTTGCACCTTTATCAAAGATTAAATGATCATGTGTTTTGCAAGAACAACCGGTGCTGGCGTGGATGTGGGGAAAAAGGGACTCTCATCCACTGCTGGTGGGAGTGCCGACTGGTCCAGCCCTTTTGGAAAACAATATGGGCATTCCTCCGAAAGCTAGATATTGAGCTCCCATTTGATCCAGCAATAGCACTCCTGGGAATATACCCTAGAGACCGAAAAACACATAGCAGAAACACTATCTGTACTTCTTTATTCATCTCTGCGCTATTCACTACAGCTAGAATCTGGAAACAACCTAAATGCCCGAGAACAGAGGACTGGCTAAGGAAACTGTGGTTCATCTACACTATGGAATACTATGCGGCTGTCAGAAAGGATGAAATTGTGAAATTTACCTGCAAATGGATGGACATGGAGTCTATCATGCTAAGTGAAATTAGTCAGAAGGAAAAGGACAGATATAGAATGACTGCATTCATTAATAGGATATAGATACCAGTGTTTTACTAAATATGGGAAATGGTAATGGCAGATTAAAACTCACCACTGAATATACACAAAGAGACTTAAGTGATAAACTCTAAATATCTGCAGGGCTAGCCACAATGTGTAAAAATAAGAGAGAGGGAGATGCAGAGAGAGAGAGAGAGAGAGAGAGAGAAAGAGGAAACTGGGGTACCTGCTATTAAGGCGGCCTGGGGGGGGGAGGGGGGAGGGGTACATTGGTGGTGGAAATGGGGCACTGGTGGAGGGATGGGTGCTGGAATACTGTATTACCAAGAACCAATTATGAACATCTTTGTAATTGTATGTTTCACGGTGGTATAATAAAAAAAAATTTTAAAAAAAATAAATAAATGATCATGTGTTTGAGGTTGTGTGTCAGGATACTCAATTCTATTCCATTGGTCCACAGGTCTGTTTTTATTCCAATACCATGCTGTTTTAATTACTATTGCCTTGTAGTACAGTTTGAAGTTGGGAAAGGTGATGCCTCCCATCTTCTTTTCCCGATGATTGCTAACAAGGAAGAAATTTGAATGACCAAAAGACATATGAAAAAATGCTCGTCATCATTAATCATCAGAGAGATGCAAATCAAAACAACAATGAGATATCTCAGACCACAGAAACTGGCACATATCCAAAAGAGCAAGGACAACAGTTGTTGGTGTGGATGCGGAGAGAAAGGGACTCTCATCCACTGTTGGTGGGAATGTCAACTGGTACAACCTTTTGGAACACAATATGGACATTCCTCCAAAGACTAGAAATTGAGCTCCTGTTTGACCCAACAATACCACATCTGGGAATACACCCTGTGAGACCAAAAATACACAGTGGAAACACCATCTCACTTCTATGTCCAGAGCAGTACTATTCACAATAGCCAGAATCTTGAAACAACCAGAGTGTCAAGAAAAGAGGACTGGTAAAGAAACTGTGGTATATCTACACAATGGAATACTATGCAGCTGTTAGGAAAAACGAAGTTATGAAATTTTCCTATAAATGTATGGACATGGAGAGGATCATGCTGAGTGAAATTAGCCAGAGAGAAAAAGGACAGATATAGAATGACTGCATTTATTTGTGAATATAAAAAATAACATGATACCAATATCCAAGGCCACACAAAACATGGATCAGGAGGTCTCATCAGTGGATAGAAGCTACTGCACCCCACGGATAGCTAAAGCAATCCTTGGGAAGAAGAAGATGGGAGGCATCACCTTTCCCAACCTCAAACTGTACTACAAAGCAGCAGTAATTAAAACAGCGTGGTACTGGAATAAAAACAGACCGGTGGACCTATGGAATAGAGTTGAGTATCCTGACACCCACCCTCAAAGACATGATCAGTTAATCTTTGATAAAGGTGCAAAGAGTCCAAACTGGAGTAAGGAAAGCCTCTTCAACAAGTGGTGCTGGGAAAACTGGACAGCTACATGTAAAAAAATGAATTTGGACCTGTGTCTAACACCTTGCACAAAAATCAGATCAAAATGGATTAAAGATCTCAATGTCAGACCTGAATCCATAAAGTACGTTGAAGAAAATATAGGAAAAACCCTCCACGACATCGATGCTAAAGACATCTTCAAAGGTGAAACACCATTAACAAGGCAACTAGAAGAAAATATAAATATATGGGACTACATGAAACTGAAGAGCTTCTGCACCTCAAAAGAAACAGTGACCAAGATAGAAAGACAATCGACAGAATGGGAAAGAATATTCACCCAATACCCATCTGATAAGGGGTTAATATCCAGGATATATCAGGCACTGGTACAAATACATAAGAAAAAAACAGCCAACCCCATTAGAAAATGGGGAGAGGAGATGAACAGAAACTTTGACAAGGAAGAAATCCGAATGGCCAAAAGGCATATGAGAAAATGCTCATCATCACTAATCATCAGAGAGGTGCAAATCAAAACAACAATGAGATATCACCTCACACCACAGAGAATGGCCCATATCCAAAAGGGTAAAAGCAACAAGTGCTGGCGTGGATGTGGGGAAAAGGGGACTCTCATACACTGTTGGTGGGAATGTCGACTTGTACAACCTTTCTGGAAAACAATATGGACATTCCTCCAAAGACTAGAAATTGAGCTCCCCTTTGACCCAGCCATACCGCTCTTGGGAATATACCCTGGAAAGCCAAAAAACACACAGCGGAAACACAATCCGCACTTTTATTTTCATAGCAGCACTATTCACAATAGCCAGAACCTGGAAACAACCAGTATGCCCGAGAACTGATGACTGGATAAAGAAATTGTGGTACATCTACACAATGGAATACTATGCAGCTGTCAGAAAAAATGAAGTTATGAAATTTTGCTATAAATGGATGGATATGGAAAGAATCATGTTGAGTGAAATTAGTCAGAAGGAAAGAGAGAGACATAGAATGACTGCATTTATTTGCATGACATAAATATACTTGGTGATCTTACCGAAAGTGGAAATTACCACAAGCGTGTGGGAGTCAGAGGTTGGTTTAGATAGAGAAGGGAACATGTGTGAATAAATGTCTAAAGTTCTGATGCTAACATAGAACTGAGCATTAAATACAGACAAAAAATGCAAATGATGGCTTCTAAGTGTACGTAGTGCACTTAGAAGTGTACAATGTGTGGAAGAAGGAGGAGAGAGAGGGGGAGAGGGAGAGGAGATAAAGAACCTGCCATTTAGGCAGGATGTGGGAGAAGGGAGGGAATTGGGGACATGGGTGGTGGCTGGGGGGCACTGGTGGAGGGCGGGGTGCTGGAACACTGTGTGACCGAAACCCCCAAGCGTGAACAGCATTGTAACTGTATATCTCACGGTGGTATAATAAAATGTTAAAAAAAAAAAGAAGCCACTGCAAATATGTGGGAGTTGGAGGCTAGGTAATACATTAAAAGGAACAGTGTGCTAATAATTATGGTAAATAATAACACCAGTGTAGTACTGAGTATTGAAAGTAAGCAAAAAGGATATACATGATAACCTCTAAATGTATGTATTGCAATCCACAATGTGTAAGAGAAGGGGGAGAGGGAGAGAGAGAGAGAGAGAGAGAAGAGAGAGAGAGAAAGAGAGAGAAGTGAAATATGCCTGCCTTAGATGCAGACTGGGGATGGGGGGAAGTCATCGGACATTGGTGGAGAGAAACCAGCACTGGTGGAGGGATGTTGCTGGAACACTGCATGACTGAAACCCAAATATGAACACTTTCATAACTGTATATCTCACAGTGGTATAATAAAATTATACTACTTTTTAAAAAGCAGCATATTAATAAATAATAAAATAGAAATGAGAACAAAAACATAATAAAAATTAAAAACACCTTGAATCCTACTGTTCCTGGTTCAAAGCCTGGGACCACACATATGGTTGCATGAGCATCAAAAGAAATCACTTGGGAAAACAGAGCCAGGAACAAACATTGAGTATCTGGGTGTGGAAAAACACACAGCTCCAAAAAATATGAAAGAAATAAATAGTACCTAAAATAGGAAAATATAACTAAATGTCAACTAAAGGAAAATTGAATAAAAGATCAATAAAATTGGTATTAAATAAAAATTATCCCAGATTAAAGCTGAAGGCAAAGAAGTAAATGATACTCTTGGACCCCACAACTATCAAGAAAACACTGGAAGAAATAGTCCCAGAAATTTCTGAGAAAATCTGTGACTATTCTAGACAGCATAGGGCAAAGTGTCAAGATGATTTCACAAAATAACCTGGGGATGAAGTAGTGTGAAAACATCTCCAGGGCATTAGAACGCCCAGGCATCAAGAGAGAGAGCTGACCTCATTACAATTAGAATAGCCAGACATTGAGAGAGAAAGCTGACCTCATTACAGCTGGTTCCCACAGTAATCTGCTAGAAGCTCATACCTGACTCTGTGCACATGCATGCATGTGCATGCATGCCCCCATACCTATGACAGAAAAGATGGGGAAGGAAGCTGGAGGCTAAAGGAGTCTACTGCCAGCTCAATAAATGAGCAGCTGGTTTGCAGCACAATGCACTGCAGCATCATTTTATGCCCATGGATCCCTCCTCTGAGCCAAGATCTGCAGAACCCATGTCTTTCCTGAGTGAGCCAAAGCCCATGTAAAAGGTTAGTGCATGTGTTCGCTTCTCCAGTGATAGCTGATGCTGACACTGTTGGCATCTCTCAGAGATGAACACCGCTGGTTCCCTCAGTGACATCCTGTGTTCTGATCAGCACACATGGCCATCAGCTATCATGAATACTGACTCTGATAACCTCCTCCTTGCTGTTTCTCCCTCTAATTCTCTAGACAGTCAGGTGAATTATAAAAGAATACATGAGACCCTGCCCTCTCTCCATGTTTCACAGGGCAGTTTGGCTTCCAAGTGAAAAACAGGACAAGTCTTTACAGTATTCTTTGCACATTTGTAGTGGAATCACTGGGAGAAGGAGAGGAAATATTATTAAATATTTATTTGCTGACTAATATATATATCAGCTACTTATTAGCTAACATTTTAGGTGACTCCCCCTCTTTGTTTTATGTTTTTGTTTTACTTTGGGGGAGGAACACCCAGTCATGATCAGAGGCTGCTTCTGGCTCTGCTCAGGAATCACTCCCTAGCAGTGCTTAGGGGAACCATATATGGCACCAGGGATTGAACCAGGGTCAGCCATGTGCAAGGCAAACATCTTAACCCCAGCATTCTCTCTCTGGCCCATTTTCCCCCATTTTAGAGGGGGAAATCTTGAGAACTAACTGGCTAACTCTACATGAACATAAATGACAGTGCCTGCATTGAATTCAATTGTGTCTGACTGCATAGTTCCCTCTTTCTTTTTCTTTTTATCTCATATCTCATTGCTTCCCCCATAAAGTGATGGCATCATCTATTTTTAGTACTGGACTCTGTATTTTAACTTTTTCTCTCTGGTTTGGTATATATTGCGCTCTTCTTCCTATTTTTGTTTCTTTACCACAGTCTTTCACCTCCTAGCTTTCTAGAATCATTCTAATTTGTTTTCAGGCATTCAACAGCCAAATCATTTACATTAACTGAGGTCATGGACAGCAGACATTCTCTTTTTTTCTTCGCTTTAAATTCTCCTTCACAATTTCTTTTTTAATCCATCCTGGACATAAACACAGACTCATGATATTCAAAAGGAATGTCATTACGAATACCTTCATGTGACAGTTTCTTTCTCTTTTTCTTGACTTTCTGATTGTTTTAGTCTTTATTTGAATTTCCATACACAAGGTGACTCTGAGGAGGTCTGGGAGAAAGTCTAGTCTGTTTTAATTATAGCATCTAATAGAATTGTAGGCTGACTTTGCGGATCAGATGGAGAAAGGTTAGGGCCAGTGGAGGGTCATAAAGTCTTATGAGATGATCGGAGGCACAATATGAAGTTAGCAACTCAGCTTTAAAATAAAATCGAGGTGACTTCATGTTTTATGATAGATGGCGTCTCCTTTTTATACAAATCAGTAAGAAGATTCTTCTACCGGACTTTATCATCTACCTGTGTCATTTGGACATCACAGGCATTTGGCAATTCCAACTGCGGCACAGCTATAAATTGGCACTTGTCAGATATATCAGGTAGGAAGAAATTAAAGGTACCAGTAGCAAAGCGAAAGTGAAGAAAAAAAGAACAATATTTAGAACATATCTACAATTTCATTAAGTGGACAAATTTCTGTTGCATACCAATTATTAGCAAGGTACTATGAGGAGCAAAGAGATTACTTAGCCAAAAGCCATATGACTAAAAAAATGGAATCAATTTAAAATAGGAAAGGGGGTAAGTGGGTAGACTTATGGAAACATTTCTAAGGCAAGCTTATAAGACATTGGTATAGGTTGCTTAGTTCCGAAAGAACTATTAGCAGACACCTCTGGGAATTTACACTGAAGATTAGTTGCTCTTACCCAAAAACCATTTATACCTTTGCTCTAATAGCTGTCTAAGATGGACTTCATGCATTTGCTGCTATATCCTTTTTATATCATAGATAGTAGAGATTTATTTTCTGAGTCTCCCAATTCTGTTCCAAATTCTTCAATAGCCATGTATATGTTTGAATGAAAATCATGGGGCCCAAATGTTACTTCTCAAATGGTAAATCTTTTAAAATTCTATAATTCCATATTCTTCTGTATTAACATGTGAAATCAAAAGGGAAAATATTTTCTGGCTCTCAAGAATTTGACAGGAACCTGGCTGATGTTTCTGGGAGGAAACAATGGTTGGCTCAGTGAGGACTAAAAGACTAGGGACCTAATCTTAAAAGGTCTTTCCTCATTTCTTGCCTTTTACTCCTTTGGGAGCTAATGACATTCCTGGTGTCAAACTTCTATCCAACTAGATACAATTACTTGGTTCTTCTGCACCAATTGGCAGAAAGTGTCCAAGAAATCATGCATCTATCTCTTGCACTCTTCCAGTTCTCTGGGTGTGGATAGGGGAGTCTAACAAAGATCTATGTAGATCCTAGTTACCACTCTGCTTGAGCAGGGTTATTTAAGACTCGAGCCTTATGATTCCAAGGCTTATCATCACATCCGTACTTTAAAAGTTTCATGGCCATTCATTTAGTTTGTTTCTATTTGGGGGCCACACCCAGCTGTGCTCAGGGCTCACTCCTGGCTTTGTGTTCGGGATCACCAGAGAGAGGTGTGGAGTTCCACAAGGGGCACGAGGGATCAAACTCGATTTAGTGCAGGCAAGGCAAGCACCCTACCCACTGTACAATCTCTCTGACCCCAAGTTTTTAATATGTTTTATATCACTAGTTTGTCCACTTACTAAAATGTTTTCTCTAATTCTTAATTAATTAATAAAGAGAAAATGATTATATCTTTTGAATGCTCTAGATGCCAAGAATATGAAGCGATGATGCTTTTTTAAAATTTTCTATTTTTACAATTACAAAGATATACAATTAAAAAGTTCATATTTGAGTTTTGGTCATACAGTGTTCCAGCACCCATCCCTCCACCAGTGCCCATCTCCCACCACCAACGTCCCCGGTTCCCTCCCCTCCCCCAGCCCTCCTCCATGGCAGGTTCTTTATTTCTTTCCATTTCTCTCTCTTTCTCTTTTCCTTCCCCTCCAGACTATGGATTACAGAACATACATTAAAGGGTTGTCATGTGTATCTTTTTGCCTTTATTTAATGCTCAGTTCTAGGTTGGCATTAGTACCCTAGACAATTGTTAGCACACTGTTCCATTTTCTGTCTTGCGATGATGCTTTTTGGCTTCTTCCTGCCAGCTGCCTGTAATCTAATCTAATTTTATGAGTAGAATTTTCAGCGGTGCAATAAGAAATTAGTATTGGCTTGTAGGTTTGATGTTGGAGAAATAAAAGAAATCTCTCATTAAGCTCCATATAATTTTCTTTGGTTTCTTTTTTTTCTTTAAGATTTGCTTTAAGATTTTTAAGATTAAAAGTGTAAAAGATTAAGGTACTGTGATTTAGATCACTGTATCACTGTATCACTGTCTTCCTGTTCATCATCGATTTGCTCGAGTGGGCACCAGTAACATCTCCATATGTCCTATCTCATGCTAGTAGAGTCTCAAACCATTCCATCAGGTTATGGGAATGAGGGCTATAATTGTTACTGGTATTTGGCATATCAAATATGACACCGGTAGCCTGCCAGGCTCTGCCGTGCTGGTGGCATACTCTTGTAGTCACCTCTGATCTCCAGCATTTATTAATGACCTGCACGGCTGCAAGCGGCCATGCGAACAGGGATGTGATCAGCTCTTCTGCTGGGTGGAGTTCTGACGAGAGGAGAGCCCGCATGTAGAAAATGGCAGCCCTCATGGAGTGGGGAATCGTCTGGTTTCTTGCAAGGCTCTGCTGGGGTGGAGGGCCAGGGCTAGAACCCACCATCCCTCCTGGGTGCCTCGTGAGCGTCTGGGCACAGGGAGAGCGGGTAGCAGCTCTGCCCCATGTCTGTGAGTCTCTGGATCAGCATAATAAAATATCAGATATACTATGCTCCAATCTTTATTTTTACTGTAAATATTTAATTTCAAAATACTTTGAGCACTAAATTATGAAATTTAGTACTTTCGATCTGTCATGTTTGGGGACAATATTCTCTACCCTCCCAATTAATACTGTGATGAACTGATATTCATCATTGAATATTTCCTTATGCCATAATCCCATATCCCCCAATATGAAATTCCTGAGTGACACTGTCCAAACAGATAGTTAAGAAAGAGATTCCATTTACTGAAAAACAATATGTTCTGTGGTTACATTCTGCCTTTTAAATTCTTCTTCAATGCTAACATTGGCCCCAAAGACTAACTTTTATAAGACATCAGGGATTTTGATTATCATAAGTCAGACAAGATAGTACAATACCCTGCATATGGCTACCTGAAGTTTAGTATCCAGCACCACATAGGTTTGTGTCCTATGCACCGTCAACTACGACCCCTGAGCAAAACTATCAGTAGGCAAGACAGATGACCTACCCACTGTACTATCACTTCATCCCCTAAGCAATAATTACATCTTAATGGGGCTATAACAACTTCTAAGAAACTATGTGATACATTATTGAGTATGTTCAAGAGTATTTCTCTTCTTGAGTAAACTTGACAATCAGAACCTTACATTAATAAGATACTTTCTCACCAACCTTGTTATAATTGCATTCTTTCTTATCTGTACTCCTATTATTATAGAATGTAGAATGAAAATGTAGACTTCTCTACTTTAGTTCACCATACTTCATTTGGGTTCACCCACTTCAAATTAGTTTTTGTATGTGATGTAAGATAGTGCGGCTTTCTTTTTTCTTTGTTTTGCATACAGCTGTCCATTTCTCCCAATGCTATTGAAAATAATGAGTTGTTGTGTTCTTCTATAATGTTAAAAGCAGTGTTCTGTCTTTCCCCACTGTTCATTCATGGATACTTTGTCATAAACTACTTTCAATATTTGTATTGGTTTATTTGCAGAGTTTCTATTTTGTTCCATTCTATAGGTCTATAGAATGTATGTATCTATATGTCTACTTTTTTTGAAATTTTTCTTTTAATATTTTATTATACCATGGTGAGATATGCAATTACAAAGGTGTTCATCTTTGGGTTACAGTGTTACAGCACCCATCCCTCCACCAGTGCCCTTTTCCCACCACCAATGTCTCAATTTCCTCCCCCTCCCCTAGCCGCCTCTATGGCAGGTTCTTTAACTCTTTTCTCTCTTTCTCTTTCTCTCTCTTTCTTTCTTCCTTCTCTTACACATTGTGGATTGCAATATATACATTTTTGAGGTAATCATGTGTATCTTTATGCCTATATTCAATGCTCAGTTCTAGGCTACTTTTATGTCAATATACACTGCCTCAGTTGCTATAATTTTATAGTATATTTTGAAACCAAGGAGTATAATAACATGCCTCTAGCTTTCTTCTTATGTCTCACAATTTCTTGGAATGTTAAGTACCTTCTGTGGCTCCACATAAAGTTTAGGATTATTTGTTTTATTTATGTGAAAAGTATATTGCAATGTTAATACAGATTGCATTGAATCTGTACAATGAATTTGTCATATGAGCATGTCAACAAAAACTACATATTAGAAGTTCATAGCAGTTTTGTAACAAATACACAGCAAAAATGTTAATGAATAAACTCAGAAGACCATAAAAATAATATTTGCAGCAACATAATGTTAAAAATAAGATTATCTGTAGCTGTAAAACTGTTTTTGCAATTTCTTTCTGGTACTTCTTCAGCTAATACAAAGAAGGAACATAATTTTCAAATCAAGCTGCTGGAATTCAGGTTGTTACCACATAGACAAAATTAAGCCTTTGACTAAGGAAAATACTCATATAAAAGACCACAATGGCTGCCCCGACTTCCTGAGCAAACACAGTGCCTAGAACCACAGATGCTGCCTTTTGACTCCTGAGTACTGCAAAGTTTAATCCTCATGACCTCAAAGACAGCAGCGCCAAAAACTCCATTTCAAAAGAAAACTCCAAATAGATCTATATCTCCCCAAGTGAGCACTGCTTAGAGTGGCCCTGTTCCTGTCAAACACCAGCCCCATTCCCAAATGACTGCATACAGCCTCCATACAATTAATCATTAAAAAGTTGAGTTCAAAACATTTATAATCTTTCTTTTTGTTTTTATATGGGTCACAAAGAAGGAACATAATTTTCAAATCAAGGTACTGGAATTAAAAATGCTAACACTCAGACAAAATTTAAAGTCTTGGACTAGGGGCCAGAGTGATAGCCCAGCGGGTAGGGCGTTTGCCTTGCACGCAGCCGGCCCATGCCGGCCCGGGTTCGATCCCTGGCATCCCATATGGTCCCCTGAGCACGGCCAGGAGTAATTCCTGAGTGCAGAGCCAGGAGAAACCCCTGAGCATTTGCCGGATGTGACCCAAAAAAGAAAAAAAAAAAAGTCTTGGACTAGAGAAAACTCATACAGAAGACCACAATGCCTTCTCAAAGTTCCCTACCAAGACACAGTCCTAGCAAGATCATATGTTGCCTTCTGACTCCTGAGTACTGCAAGGTTTAATCCTCATGAACTCCAGAACAGCAGGGCCTAACACTCCATTTCTAGAGCAAACTGCAAATAGACCTATACACCAATCCAGGGGAACATTGCAGAAATTCATCCTGTTCCTTACCAACCACCGGTTCCATTCCCAAATGACTGCATACAGCCTCTATAAAATTAATCATAAAATCTGAGTTCAAAACATTTATAATTTTTCTTTTTGTTTTTACAGGGGTCACACCTATTATACTCATGGCTCACCTACTCTGGGGACTGGGCTCACACAGTGCCAGGGATTGAACTAAGGACCTAGAATGATAGATATGTGCTCTATCTCAGCCTGATTCTTGACCCAAAATATCACTTGTATCACTTGTCTTCCTGTTGTTCACTGATTTGCTGGAGCGGGTACCAGTAACATCTCCACACATCCTGTCGCATGCTACTGTAGCCCAAGGGCATCTGCTTGCTCCAGGAACATGTAGAGCCTCAAACCATTCATTCAGGTCATAGGAATTAAGTCTATAATTGTTACTGGTTTTTTGGCATATCAAATATGACATGGGTAGCTTGCCAGGCTCTGCCATGCAGGTGGGATACTCTAGGTAGTAGGCTCTCATTTGCGCATTTTCTGATGAACCACATGGCCACAAAGTGGCTGGCACAATGGAGAGAGATCGGCTTTTCTCTTGTGTGGAGCTCTCACAAGCTGTGCAGTCCGGATGTTTTAAATGGCTGCCCTCATGCTGTGGGGGTTCCTCTGGCTTCTTGTGAGGCTCTATTGGGATGGTGGGCAAGGGTTTGAACCCACCTTCCCTCCCAGATGCCTCATGATAAGCCAAAATATACACTATTTTAAAAGTGTACAAACCAATTATTAAATGGAGTATGTGTTATGGAAGTTTTTCTATGTAAATTATAACATGCTATAAAATTATGTTAGTTATCATTCATGGCATAAATGTCAAGTAACAAAAAAGATGATCAAGTAGAACTTTTCTTCCAGATTGGAATACCTGCTCAGACCATTCTCCCTGGATCAGTGTTTCTTCAAACACCATGGGATTATCCTTATATTCCACAGTGATTCTGTAACCAAAATCATTACCAACATAGCAAAGGAATGAGGTAGGATGTGACTTTCAGGATAATGCTCATTTACTTAGACATATTTCATATGGTAAATTCCTATGATAGTTAATTGGACGCTTGATTGCATCAAAAAATTATTTCTGGTACAAGGAACCACAATTGATCATTTATATTACTATAAATTCTAGTAATTCCTTAATTCTGTTTCTCCAGGGAAAGTCCTACACTTCTCTGGAGTGTAGTTCATCGCTTTCCCTTGTTCACTTTCTGATCTCAACCCCAACATATGCATTTAATCCATGCTTCCTGCAAGACATTGAACTGTATGGTGTATTTCGCCCCCTTGCTAAATTTCTAGATATAAGTTCTAAGATAGCATTGCAAAGTGGAGATAGAAAAGCATGTAGTAAAGGTTGGAAATATAGAGAAAAAAGTAAAAGATGATGAAACGGTCTTCTACCAAACTGATTTAATACACCAGATAATCACCTAGAGGGTCTCCACATATCTAAAAGGAGTAGCAATAATGTGGTATATTCTAAAATTATGGAAACAAGAGAGTTTGCCGGAAATGAAGGGAGAGAAACAAGTTCAACTAGAGTCAGATAAACTGAAGGTCTCTTTCACTACTGATGAGAAAAGGAAAGGAAAACATACAGAGTGAGAATTGAAGAAAAGGGAAATTTGGTTAAGTGAGCAACAGGACTGAATAATAGTTTTTAGAAAGGGGAGTAAAAGAAGGAAAATAAATAATTTGACAGAGCTAAAAATTAAGAAGATATGAACCATGGAATTCATCTGAAAATGGAAAAATACCTCTAAGTTAACTAACTCCGGGGGCCGGAGCGATAGCCCAGCAGGTAGGGCGTTTGCCTTGCACGCGGCCGGCCTGTGCCAGCCTGGTTTCGATCCCTGGCAGCCCATATGGTCCCCTGAGCACCGCCAGGAGTGATTCCTGAGTACTGAGCCGGAAGTAACCCCTGAGCGTCGCGGGTGTGACCCAAAAAGCAAAAAATTAATAATAATAATAAAATAACTAACTCCAAAGTAGAGATTGTCATATGAGTACTAATGACTTCCTAAAAGTTATATATAATATGACAGACAAATCAAGGGGTCTAGTTATAGTACAATGGTTATGCACTCATCTTGCATACAGTCAATTTGAGATTAATTCACAGCACCCTATATGTTCCCCTGAGCACTGGCAGAAGTGATCTCAACACAGATCCAGGAGAAAGCTGAAGTGGGGAGAGTGAAAGAGTGTGTGTGTGTGTGAGAGAGAGAGAGAAAGAGAGAGAGAGAGGGAGAAAGAGGGAGAAAGGGGGAGAGAACATGTTTTAAAGTTTTCTGAAGGTCTATTCCTTACAGGTTACATTTACGCTCTATTCCTCATCCTTCCATGTTCTCACCAGGATGACTGAATTCATTTTACCCAATGAGCTGTAGCCCTAAATTCCAATCTAGCAGAAAACCTTCCCCTGTTAAGAAACCATGCAAATCTTCACACCCAAATATCATGGTTGCTGATGTAGCAGCAGCGAGCACAGGCAGAGTGAGTCAGGAATAGATGCATGATTGAGACAAGCTAATAAGCAAAACTGTTTGCAGAACTGTAAAGTGATTCCCAAAAGAGGACAAAGCTAAATACGAAGCCATTTTTTACTTTTCTGAAATTGTAATCCTTTTCTCATATTAAATACATTCATAAAGACTCAGATATTTTTAATAGAAAGAAATACATTTTATAAAACTATAAAGTGCTGCCAAAATATGATCTTTTATAAGTTAACAATAACATTCTATCTCCTCATACACCCAGACCTCAGCCCCAAATCCTAAGCCCTATAACCCCTTATTTGGCATAGCTTTGAGATAGAAATGACTTATTTTTTTAACCATAATGCACTTAGTAGTTGATTTTTTAGTACTGACAGTTGACTCTGGGGCCAAGTGAATAATTAGTATTATCTTCATACTGTCTTTTATATTCTCCTTCCTCAATCAGGACTCAAACTGCAGACCAATGCAATGGCAGCACAGTGACAGAGTTTATCCTCGTGGGCTTTGAGCAGAGTCCCCTTTCCACTAGGACATTACTCTTTGCCCTCTTCCTAGCCCTCTACAGCCTTGCCATGGCCATGAATGGTCTCATCATCTTCATCACCTGGACAGATCCTAGACTCAACAGTCCGATGTACTTCTTCCTGGGCCACCTGTCCTTCCTGGATGTCTGCTTCATCACCACCACCATCCCGCAGATGCTGATCCACCTGGTGGTCAAGAACCATGTTGTCTCTTTTCTGTCTTGCATGACCCAGATGTACTTGGTCTTCTTCGTGGGTGTGGCTGAGTGCATCCTCTTGGCTTTCATGGCCTATGACCGCTATGTTGCTATCTGCCACCCTCTTAACTATGCCCAAATCATGAGCCAGCAGGTCTGTGTGAGGCTGGTGAGTACTGCCTGGTTCTTTGGGCTGATCAATGGCATCTTCCTTGAGTACGTATCATTCCGGAATCCCTTCTGTAGCGACAACCATGTAGAAAACTTCTTTTGTGAGGCTCCCATAGTGATTGCTCTCTCACATGGAGACCTCCAGCTCATCTCGAAGATATTCTTTGTTGATGGTATCGTGGTGCTTCTCAGTCCCATGGCACTCATTGTCATCTCGCACGCCCGCATCCTGGCCTCCATCCTTGGCAGAGCATCCTCTTCAGGTGGTCGTGGGAAGACTTTCTCCACTTGTGGCTCCCATTTGACTGTGGTCATCTTTTTCTACACATCAGGAATGTTATCTTACATGAACCCTCGCAGCACACATAGCCCAGACAAAGACAAACCTTTGTCCCTCCTCTATACTATCATTATCCCCATGTGCAACCCCATCATCTACAGTTTTAGAAACAAGGAAATGAAGGGGGCCATGGTGAGAGCCCTTGGGAGGACTGGCCTAACCAAGGCAAATCTGTCAAAAAAAGAGGTTCCTAAAACAGCATGTCTGACTTTCAACAAACATATCAATTACAATAAAATCCATAAAATTAAATAATTCCCAAAATAGCAATGAAATTACATATAATTTTGTAAGACACAGATAGAGTATAATCTTTTATTTTTAAGAGGAAATATTCAATAGTGATATTTCACTACTAACTTAATCGCATAATAATGATTACATAAAGAGTTGGAAGAAAGACAATACTCAAAAAAATTAAATTTTTTGAAGATATTAAATTAATAAAATATGAATAAATTTGAATACACTTTGAAGTCAATTAATAATTTGCCAGTTCTATAGAATGGTTACTCCGGGGGAAGGATTTTAACAGTATTAACGATGAAAGGTGTGGGGACTGGCACCACAGTACAGCACGTAGGTGTGTGCCTTGCTTTCCTGGGTTAAAGTATCATCTTATCATTGGCATCCCCATATGGTTCCCCAAGCACTGCCAGGAGCATTTCCTGAGTTCATAGCCAGGAGTAACCCTTGAGCATCACTAGGTATGATCCAAAAAAGCCAAAACATAATAATAACAATAATGAAAGGTGCACATTCCAGCAAACTTTGTAGGAGGGGACCTAATTATAGGCAGGGATTCAGCTCTCATTGACAAGACAAATCATTAGAAATAACTCATTAAAGGAAAGCAATGCTGGAATATAGTTGCAAGGGCATGTGCTTTCAAGACACATACTTAAAGACATTAAAAGCATTAAAAGTGACTAAAGATAAAGTATAAAAACAGTAACATCTGTAACATCTGTAAGCAGGAAATTAAAAGGTTAAAAATTGTAGAATATAGAGTCAGACATATGACTAGAGTCAATTAAGATCAATCAACCAAGAACAAATTATAATTTTACCTCTGCAAGATAAAAAAAAAAGGTATATCAACTTTGGGTGTTTGGAGTTGGGCTACACCCAAGTAACAGGAATGGCATGCTCATCAACCCATATACAAGCTCTTTGGCCTCAGAAATAATAATAATGTAATTCTGTAATAATAATATAATTAAGTGATAATGATGTAATCCTAATACCAATACTTGAAATACCAATACCAATAGTTGAAAATACAAAATATCATAATTGAAGTCTTGCAATTTTTTGAAAATTTTATCCTCTAATAGTAAAATTATGATCCTAATTAAATGTATCCAATAATTAAAATCAATTAACATTAAACAGAATAAGCAAAACCACTTTTAAAAAGTATCTTTATTTTTAAAACAGTCACACTGTTTATGATGGCCCTTTCTTCTTTTCTGATGAATGCTTGAAGAGCTATGAACTTGCCTCTTACCACTGCTTTCACTGTATCCCACAAGTTCTGATAGTTCATATCTTCAGTCTCATTTGTTTCAGGAAATTTTGTATTTCCTCTTTGATTTCTTTTATCGCATGCTGGTTGTTCAGCAGTGAGCTGTTTAGTTTCCAGGTGTTTGGTATAACTCTCTGTTTTTGTGTGGGATTAACTTCTATTTTCAGTGCATCATGGTCTAAAGAAATAGTTGACACAATTTCTGTCTTCTTGGTTTTATGGAGGTATGTTTTGAGGCTCAGCATGTGATCTATCTTGGAGTATGTTCCATGTGCACTGGAGAAAAATGTGTATCTAGATTTGATACTAGAATGAAATCAAATCATATGTATAGATTTATACAGGGAATGAAATGCCCGTATATATCTACTAGCCCTCTTTCTTCCATTTCTTAACAATTCAGATTTTTAAAAAATGTAACATCAGGCAAGGAATTAAAAAATCTTTCTTAAGCTATTAAAGTAACTGTACAAGAGAAGAAGGGATATTGGCATGTGGTTGATGTGCATGACATGCTAACATTGCTCCTCTAAAACAGAAAATCATATAAAAAATTAAATGAAGTTGGGACCAGAAAGATAAAACAGGGATTAAGGAACTTACCTTGTTCGTGACCAACCCTGGTTCAAACCCTGGGGCCACAAGTGGTCATCCAAACCCCACAGTATGACCCCTAAGGATAGAGCCAGGAGTAAGCCCTGACCAGTCCTGTGTAGCTCCAAAACAAACTCAAAAAAGAAAATAAAGTGGTTGTATTGGCCAGGGATAGCTCAGAAGCAAAAGTGCCTGCCTTAAAACTTTGAGGTCAGTGAAACTACCTCACATACTCAAGTGTAATCTAAAAAGCTCTGCTACTTGATGTTTTGGTGCCATAAGGAAGAGTGTGGGTTGTTTCATGACTCCTAAGAGCCTCTTTATCTGCCCCGGATTGCCTCCTGCAGGGCACTTCGTAGATAGGGGGGGGTAGTTTAAATGTGGCAGTTTATCTGACATGTATTCTATACTGGCTGGTATAAATATTCTCTCATGCTTCCACAATCATCGAGGGACTAGCTAGATCTTATCAGCATATTTGCCTGGCCATGTTGGATCTCTAAGTAATTAGACCATAGAGAAATGCTGTTTGCCTCCAAGCAAGCAAGCATGGCTCCCTGATAACTCAAAGACAACTAAAATATAAAACTACCATGAAGTAGATGAGACTCTTGTGAAGGCTTGGAGAAATATTTAACTGGCATTAGTATAGTCTTTGATACAGAGACATGCTATCTCAGAAACCCCCTTCTCTACCCTATAAAGGCATTTCCAGGCAGATCTTGGCTCAAAACATTAGCATCTAAAAGGGCCTAGGTTAGGTGCTGGGAGAAATTACCTTAGGGCATTTGACCCTCCCCTGTCAGGGAAGTTATATTTAACTTATAGCTCCTCCTAGCTCTGCTAGGGAGGCTTTAAATGAGCTCTGGCTTCTTGTAAACAGCCAGAAAACCTCCTGAAGTTGCTACATTTCTATAGAGCTTATTTTCCTGTTTTCATCTCTAGATAGCCCAGCCCAGAATAGGCTGGACTGGGAAGTTTGGGCAGATATCTAGCTATAAAATAAGCTGCAAGAAGAATGAAGCTCTTTTTGCCATTTCAGCTTCCCTTGGCGTTTTGCTTCTCCTGTCCTCTCCATTCTCTGTTGGGCCTCAACACGTGGTGGCAGCCATCTTGGCCTACATGTGGCTGGGGAACCTAGAGTCCGGAGGTTTTCCTGCTCTTGGATTGTATATCGGAACATGTGATAGTAAAGACCTTTGAAAACTGCATCGGATTCCTGAGTTTTCATCCATTCCCGCCGACTTTGGAGGTAGAAGGGAGCTTGCTTCCCAGCACTATTGGGGACCCCAGAGGCTTCCCCAAGATCATCTAAAAGCTCTGCTATTTGATGTTTTGGTGCCATAACGAAGAGTGTGGGTCATCTCAAGTATGCTGCAAGCAAATGTGTGTGAACACCAACTTAAGAACAATATTCCCCAATGAGCAGAAGAACAAGTGCTGCAATCACACATATGTAAAACTCTAGTACTCACAACCATAAAACTAAATGGAAGGGCTAGGAATCAAGTAAAATAATGATTAAATTTATTGTAAACCATAATTCTTTGGTAAACATTATCACTAAGAAACATTAAAACTACTTTCTTGTTCAGAAAAAAATAAGTCCTGGATAACTATTATCCCTTACTTTACACAGAATATTCTGATAAATCAAGTTTATACAACAAAGCAAGTGGTTAATTGGTATAAGCCTGAAACTTTAAAAGCTATCTTTATCTAAAAATTTTATTGGGTTGTACCGTGTGAATATGGTTGATTGTGCTGAATCCTTCTCAGAAGCAAACATGCTCACATGGTTGTCCTTCATCTAATGTTCTGCCAATCCTATTCAGGATGACTCGAGTGAACAGCTTGTAGATGATGGACTATAGGCAGATCGGGCAATACTTGCCAATGTCGTGGATGTCTCCCTTCTTGAACAGTAAAACTGTCCTGCTGGTTTTCCATTAGGAGGGCACCTTGTATTCAGACAGGTAGCGTGTGAAGAGCTGCGCCAGTGTATTAATGAGTGCTGATGGCAGATTTTTCAGGTGTTTGGGTCTGACTTTGTCTGGGCCAGGTGCTGTTCGTTTCTTTACTGATGAAATGGCATGTCGGATTTCAGAAGGGAGAATGTTGGGAACGACATATCCATCCTGCGGGCAGGTGGGCAGATGTGGGCAGGTGGACGTGGCTATCAAAGGGATCTGAGTAGAAGTCATGAATAATCTTCTCCATTGCCTTTCTGGAAGATGTGATAGATCCATCAGGACGTTGGAGAGTATCATGTTGGTCTTAGAGTTGGCGAAGGACAGGCAGGCGTTGCAATCATATCCACATGATAACCAAGTTCATTGAGGTTTTTAGGGAGTTCAAGATGCCACTCTGTCTAACATTCATTGATTTAAAGAAAGCCTTTGATTCTGTTGAGACCAAAGACTCATCGAAGCCCTAGCCAAACAGGGCATTCAAACTCAATACATCAAGATCCTTCATGAGCTGTATTATGGATTCACCACCAGGATCTCATCATTCTACAAGGAAGTGATCATTGATGTCAAAAGAGGGGTTCCCCGGAGGGTGATACCATTTCACTGAAACTCTTCAGCACCACCCTCAAAAATGTCATGCAACAATTAGTATAGAAAGGAAAGGGAGTGAAGATAGACTGTCTGCAACAATATCACCTCCACTTTGCTGATGATATTCTAATAACACCAAACATTAGCCAAGCAGCATAAATGCTGGCTGACTATGACCGTGAATGTGGAAAGGTAGGTCTACAGCTGAATCTCAACAAAACAAGATGCTCCATTCACTCTCAACATAATAAACATCTCTGAATGCAGCAGTTATGTGTACCTAGGTGGAGAACTCAACATGATGAATGACCTAGCACCTGAGCTGCACAAGACGAAAAACAGCGGCAGGAACACCTTCAAGAATAACAAAGAAATAGCTAAAAGGACAAAGAACCTCCAGCTCCGGGCACATCTCTTTGACTCCACTATTCTCCCTGCATTAACATATGCCTTAGAGTCCTGGGCCCTATGAAAGCAGGATGAGAACACTATTTTGGTCTCCCAAAGAGGAATCGAAAGAGCTATGCTTGGATTATCACGCCTCACTCAAGTGAGAGAAGGAATCTGAGTTGCAATCTCCATCGACGATCCAAAGTCAAGGACACTGTCTCATTTGCCAAGGCGTCGAAAATCAGATGGGCTGGACATGTAATGCAACTTGGAGATGATCACTGGACTAGAGTCATTACTAACTGGATCCCACAGGACGTCAAAAGATCACGTGGCCACCCACTTCAGACTTCTTCAT
>JAJIBD010012575.1:0-5000 GCA_021461705.1 Cryptotis parvus | reverse complement strand
CCTCCCAATTAAGCCTATGATGAACTGATATTCATCACCGAGTCTTTCCTTATGCCATAATCACATATCCTCAATATGAAATTCCTGAGTAAGACTCTGTCCAAACAGATAGTTAAGGAAGAGATTCTACTTACTAAAAAGAATACCTTCTGTGGTTACATTCTAATTTCTTCCTCAATGCTAACATTGACCCACACAAGAAACTTTTACAAGACATCATGGATTTTGATTATCATTGCTATTTAAAACGCATAAACAAGTCAGGAGAGAGTACTATGGCATGCATGTGGCTGTCTGCAGTTTGATCCCCAGCACCACGTAGGCTTGTGCCCTACACACCATCAGCTAGGATTCTTGAGCAAAACAAGAAGTAAACCCTTATCACTTCCCTATAATAAAAATAGGTGCCTCATAATAAAAATAAATTAGTCCATTTAAAATAAAAGTGAAACAGCCATCATTAATATTTTCCATTAATTCAGTGACCTAAAAAGAAACTTAAAATTTTTGATCACCATCTCCATTGTAAATACTATTCTATGTGGTTTTAACATATATATATACATAAATATATCTGAATAATAATTGTTCTCTTTATCATCATAACAATTTTAAATAGGTTTTTTTATTTTACTTGTAAGTAGGTTTATAAAAGTTTATGTCTGAGGCTGATGTCACTGGTAACATAAAAAATGAAATACCTATGATTATTCTACTAATTATGATGATTATTCTAATAATCATAAATATCTACTATTTATTATTATTACTCTAATAAATGCCTATGATTATTCGGGCAGAGCCTAGCAAGCTACCCATGTTGTATTTGATATGCCAAAAAACAGTAACAGGGGCCAGAGTGATAACCCAGTGGGTAGGGCGTTTGCCTTACACGTGGCTGGCCCGCACCGGCCTGGGTTCACTCCGGCATCCCATATGGTCCCCCGAAAGCACCACTAGGAGTAATTCCTGAGTGCAGAGCCAGGAGAAACCCCTGAGCATTGCCAGGTGTGACCCAAAAAAAAAAAACCAGTAACAATTATAGACCTCATTCCCATTACCTGAACAAATGGCTTGAGGCAGTTTGTGTTCCTGGAGCAAGCAGATGCCCTTGGGCTACACTTAGCATGCCACATGAGAAATGGCGATGTTACTGGTGCCAGCTCAAGCAAATCGATGAACAACGGGAAGACAAGTGACAAGTGATACAAGTGATTCTACTAGTTTTTAAGATATATATATATATATACATATATATATATAAAACAACTGCTATAGGATATGCAGCAAGTCAAGAAATAAGGATAAATACATCTATATATAAAGACCTTATAATTCATTGTGAAATACACAGTGTGTGATGAGTGCTTTCTCCAGCAGAGCCTGGAACAAGTGCTGCTTCATGAGGAGTTACAGGAACAACAGTTACTGAAAGCTTCATTTTGGATGTAAGAGTTAAGTTTGGTCTTAGGAGGCAGGAGTTTTCAGATGGAGGGAATGTGTGAAGAGTACATTCCAGGAAGAAGGAACAACCATATGCAGAGACTTGACGATTTAGAAAATGGACATATGTTTGAGGACTATAGATGCAACTAGAATATAAGATGTTCATAGAAAGTAGGGAAAGATAAAGACTATCAGCACTTACTGGCAATATCATGCCCAAGTTACAAAGAGAGGGGAGTGGAAAGCCATTTCTTCATTCCTGATTTGTATATAACTGTTCAATTAATACCATTAATTAAGGAAGGTTTTTAGGAGGAAAGGGCATGAATTCTGTGGACACAGATAGTCAAGCAATCTCAAAAAATGCTAAACACAAAATTGTTGTTTCAAAGTCTCTGTGAGACATCTTCGTGCTCTCATTTCTTCTTGACCTAATCTTGAAGTCAAAGAAAAACACTGGCCATTCCCAGGTTGGAAATTCCTTAAATTCCTTAAGCTAAAGCTCCATTTTTGGTGTTTTTCTTTTTCTGTCATCTCCCTCCACCCCTCCAACCCCCAACCTCCTTTAACTTTTCATTAAAAACAAAACAAATCATTCTTTTCTCCAGGTCATACCTGCCTATCCATATGGTCAGATGCATTGCACCTACTATGGTTCAATCACGTATTCAGTAATTACGTATCTTATTGCACCCCCCTGCCCATCCAGCCATCCCAATCCTCCCAATTTTCTTACTTTCAAGTTATTCTCCTTTTAACTGTGATAACTAAAGTACAGTGTGCAAATGAACAAAGAGTTATCAGTTACTTTTGGCACTATAGCCCAAGGGGGGAAAGGCTTACTGTGAGGTCCCCCCAAAAAATGAGAACTAGAATACCCAGTATTAAAATACACAATATAAGAAAGGCAAACTCAAGTTACACAAAGAGACTTAAGTGATAAACTCTAAATATCTGCAGGGCTAGCCACAATGTGTAAAATAAGAGGGAGAGAGATGCAGAGACAGAGAGAGAGAGGAAACTGGGGTACCTGCTATTAAGGCAGCCTGGGGGTGGGCGGGAGGGGGGGGGGTACATTGGTGGTGGAAATGGGGCACTGGTGGAGGGATGGGTTCTGGTATACTGTATTACCAAGAACCAATTATGAACACCTTTGTAATTGTATGTTTCACGGTGGTATAATAAAAAAATTAAAAAAAAAACTCCTGGTATTTAAAGCTGGAGAGACAGTACAAAAGGAAAGGAGCTCTCACCTTGCATTCAGCTACCCCAGTTCATTCCCTGGTATCCCATATGCATTCACATCAAGCTCTGCTAGGATAAGAAATTCCTCAGCACAGGATAAGAGACACTGCCAGCTATGCCCCCACCAAATAAAAAAAAAAGCCTCCCTGTGGTCACTTGATCACTTGACTTCCGTAGATCATCGATTACTCGAGGCGGGCACCAGTAACATCTCAATATGTCCTGGCACATGCGAGATAGCCCAAGGGCATCTGGCCGCTCCAGGAACATAAAGAGCCTCAAACCATTCCATCAAGTCATGGGAATGAGGTCTATAATTGTTACTGGTATTTGGCATGTCAAATACGACACGGGTAGCTTGCCAGGCTCTGCCGCTGGCGGCGGGATAATCTTGTAGTCACCTAAAAGCTTGAGCATTTATTGATGAACCGTGCAGCCGCTTGCACAAGCCATACTGCAATCAGCTCTTCTGCTGGGTGGAGTTCTGACAAGAGGGGAGTCTAGATGTGGAAAACGGAGGCCCCCATGGTGTGGGGGGCTCCTCTGGCTTCTTGCGAGGCTCTGCTGGGGTGGCGGGCCAGGGCTAGAACCTGCCATCCTTCCCGGATGCCTCGTGATCAGATGGGCACAGGGAGAGCAAGTTATACTCTGACCCGGTGTGTGAGTCTCTGGATCAGCATACCTGGGCCAGGCTTGGAAAAAAAACTGCTGCAGGATGGGTCAGTGACAAGCCGGGCTGCGATCAGCTCTTCTGCTGGGCAGAATTATATATTTAACCATTTCTCAGCCATTTTCCATAGACATTGTTAAGCAAATAATTTAGTGAGCTAAAAGGGACCTCAATTTCCAGCGTGAGATGAAAAATCTAGGGCAAAAAAGATACATCAGCAGATTGTGCATGTTTTACATGTAGGAGACCCTGTTTAAACACTGGCTCCATGTGGTCTGACCATATGGCCCCTAGCACTGCTAGAAGTACCCCAGAGCACAAATTCAGTAGCAATAGCTCACACCCCAGCACAGCAGGGGTTTCTGGCCCATACAAATAAAAAGGAAATTTATGGGGATTTAATAATTTCAAATCTCTAAATCATAACTATTTTTTAATTTTTCTGTGAATTCCAATTATCTTTTAAAAAGTTGGTTAAAACGTGGATTCCCATGAAAATTATTTCATACAAATACATTTAATACTTAAAGATTTATTTAATATTAAGTAATGATTTTAGAGGTGCAACAAGCATATTAATTGATTCTCTAGAGATTCATGAACATTAGGTTAAGTATTTTAGATATCTTAAATGGTTTCTATCAAGAAATATAATGCTTTTCTGCATTAAGATCATTAATGATATGCTTATTCCCAAAGGTAGGGGATAAGTGTATGTAAAATAAACTCTTCATGTTACGTGGTGTTTGAAATTGCTCCCTCATTCCCATGACCTGATGGAATGGTTTGAGGCTCTTTATGTGCCTGGAGCAAGCAGGTGCCCTTGGGCTCTACAGCATGAGACAGGTCATATGGAGATGTTACTGGTGCCCGCTCAAGCCAATCAATGATGAACGGTGAGACAGTGCCAGTGACAGTGACAGAGAGATGTATATTCTATTTAAAAAATTCCTGCAAGATGACAGCCAACTATCACAGAGATGAAGCTTTCAAAAACAAACTGCTTGACTTAAACAAGGCCAGTGAGTTCATGTACAACTTGAGAAATTGAATCCCATTCCTAAAATGAATTTTAATTATTAAATTAATAATGCAATAATTTGTTTGGCTTTTGGGGTCACACCCAAAGATGCTCGGGGGTTACTGCTGGCTCTGCACTCAGGAAGTATATCAAACTAGCAGTGCTCAGGGGACCATATGGGATGCCAGGGATCGAATCCAGGTTGGCTGAGTGCAAAAGCAAATGCCCTAACCACTGTACTTAACACTCCAGCCCCTAATGCAATAGTTATATTTTCATTAAGGGGATTATAACATACTGAGAAAATATCTGATACATTATTGAATATGCTTAATGTACTTCTCTTCAGTAAATTTGACAAGAATAAGAACCTTACATTAATAAGATACTTTCACACCAGTCTTGTTATGGTAGCATTCTTTGTCCTTTGTACTCCTGTTATCATGAAATATAATTCACCAGTATTACACTTCAATACTTCTAAATACTTATCTAGAAACCACAAGGACACTAATTCAGAGATGCATAAATCCCCATGTTATTAGATGATTGGAAACAACCTAAGTGTCCATTAAAACAGGTAACTGGATGGGGCCTGAGCGAAAGTACTGCACAGAG
>JAJIBD010012574.1:0-14199 GCA_021461705.1 Cryptotis parvus | reverse complement strand
TGCACAAGGCAAAAACCCTACCTGCTGGACTATCGCTCCAGCCCCCAGTGAGACATTTTTATGGGCTGGTTTTAGGTGGGTCCCTAGCAGGATCTCATTGTTTATCAGTTCCAGCCTAAATATTGACATTATCTTCCTGGACCGAGTCTGGTGCTGTGCACAAGAACCTCACCCCAGACCCATCTGTGGTACTCATCAGGGTTTTTAATTCTCCTGGAGGATCCTAATGGCCCATAGTAATTGGTGAATCTGTGTTCAGTGGCCAGACCAGACTAGAATGTAATCTTTGCTTTATTTATTTATTGGCTTTGGGGCCACTTCCAGCAGTGCTCAAGGTTTACTCCTGGCTCTGTGCTCAGGGATCACTCCTGGCAGGCTCAGGGGGCCAAAGAAGGTGTGGGGACCAAAGCCCAGTTGATCCCATGTAACAGAAATGCCCTACCCAGTCTGGCCCACACAATCAATGTTTTAATCATTGAATTAGTCAGTCTTCTCTATTTCCAAATGGGAATGAAAGACCATGCAGAACGATACTACCAAGAATCCCAGAAGAACCAACCAAGGTCTCTGGATAGTCAAGCTGCCCAAGCCAGAAGCCTGAGCCCCTGTTGCAAAAATATAGTACCTACATAAGAAAGTAGGGGACACATGTGTATGTAAATATACATATATATATGATATATATATATGATTTACGAAACTGTATGTGTGGAGGTGTATGTACATATACATATATACATATGTATATGTACGTATTTACGAACACATACAGTTTCAGAAATCATAATGATACTAAGTAATTTAAGGTACTAAGTATCAAAAATATTGTTGGCAAATCAGAAACTATGTTTCTGCTTTTTGCATTTTCTTTCATTTTAAATAATGATTTTTGAGTCATTAATGTATGATTTATAATTATTATTTTGTTTTCTTTTACTCAAATACATGGAGCAGAGATGCTACCAGCTCTCTCCTTTGTGCTCCCTGGGCTCCACTGATCATGAGGTGGTTAGGAGGGGGAGGGCGACTTCTGGCCTGGGACCCCCATCCCAATAGAGCTTCCACAGAATCCAGAGGAACCCCCACACCATGTTGACAGCCTTTTTCATCATCTGGACTCCATAGCGCAACAGAGCTCTACCCAAGAGAGAAAGCTGACTGGCTTGTCAGAACCCACCTACCGAGAAACCTATTTCAAGCCCAGGTATTCTTGAACCAGAGACACAGATACATGAGGCAGAGCAGCTACCAGCACTCCCCTGTTGTGCGAGGCTGCTTTTCGAGCGCAAAGCAGTCTCGCACAGTTCATCTGTAAATTACCAAGAACATTCTACCTGTCCCTCTCAGAGAGCCCAGCAAGCTAATGAGAGTTTCCTGCCTGCACAGCAGAGCCTGGCAAACTGTCTGTTGTGTATTCCATATGCCAAAACCAGTAAAAACATTGGATCTCATCCCCATGACCCTGAAAGAGACCTACATATGGCAGCGCTAAGAAGGATGAGCAAGGAGAAGCTGATGAAATCTCAGGGCCAAACTAGGCTGCCAAACAAAGAAGGACTAAAATGACTGTCTGTACTTTCAAGGCACTTATGCTGGATGCTGGCATCAGAAGCATATATCGAGGACCTGATGGTGCAAGCACGAATGATCAAGTATGACATCATTAGTCTGACCAAGATGAGAAGCGCCAATCACATCATGCCGTTTGACAACCGGAGAAGAACTGTTCCTCAGTACATGCGACAAAGAGGCATTGGTGGTGTCAGAGTCCTTGTTGATACAAACTTTGTCATGAGCATTGATTCATTTGAGTGCTGAACAAACCGAATCAGATGATTACACTTGAATAGATGTGGTTCACTGCTGGCAGTTTCTGTATTCATTGTCTATGCACCAACAATCACATACAAAAAATGAAGAAATTGAGAAATTCCACATGGAACTGGAGGAGTTCTATAAAGAAGACCACACCTTGTACAACATCATAGTCAGTGATTTTAATGCCAAGATAGGAGTGAGAAGATTGGCTGAAGAACTCCACATCGGGACCCATGTCTAGACTGGAATGATCAGGGTGAGAAACTATGAGTTCATCATATCGACCAAGACCATTAATGGGAACACACAGTACTAGAAGGCTGAATTGAAACATTTGACATGAGAATCTCCTGGTGGACATTTCCACAAAAAAAATGTGGAAATCATCTTCATCTTCATCTGATGATATCATCATCAATCAATGGTTTTGCCTGACTGATATCACTGTCGTACCAAAATTCCAAACAGGATTGGACCACCATCTCCTTCCTGCAAAATTCTAATTCACAGAATGGGGAGATAAGGCTGCAAAGTTTAAGAAGAGAACTCCCAGAATGACCAGCAACTGTGAACTCTTTGGCAACATTGCGGCAACATGGGAAGATGTCATCACCGATGACATTGACGAAGAATACAACTGACTAGTTCAGCACCTCCATGATTGTGCGAAGAACACCAAGAGAGAGAAAACCACTAAAAGATGTCTGTCTTCAAAAAAATCTTGAGTTCATTCACCAACATGGCAAGGTGTGAGCCTCAGGCAACCATAAGCTAATATCCAAGCTCGCAAAGCAGTGCAGAGAAGCAATAAATGAAGACCTCAAAGAGAGAAGAGCAGCATTACTGGCTGATGCAGCAGAAGCCAGGAAAAGCATTCACAACACCTGCCTATCGTTTGTCAACTATAAGACCAAGACGACTGCCCTATGACATCATGATGGATCTATCACATCTTCCAGAAAGGCAATGGAGAAGATTATTCATGACTTCTATTCAGATCTCTTTGCTAGTCATGTCCACCTGCCCACATATCAAATTCCGTAGGATGGATATGTCATTCCCAACGTTCTCCCTTCTGAAATCCGACATGCCATTTCATTGGTAAAGTAACAAACATCACTAGGCCCAGATAAAGTCAGACCCAAACACCTGAAGAACCTGCCATCAGTAGTCATCAATACACTGGCTCGGCTCTTCACATGCTACTTGTCTGAATGCAAGGTGCCCTCCCAGTGTAAAATCAGTAGGAGAGTTCTACTGTTCAAGAAGGGAGACATCCATGATATTGGCGACTATTGCCCCATCTGTCTCTTGACTGCCATCTACAAGCTGTTCACTTGAGTCTTCCTGAACAGGATTGGCAGAACGTTAGATGATGGACAACCATGCGAGCAAGCTGGCTTCTGAAAAGGATTCAGCACAATTGACCATTGTTCACACAGTAACCAAGCTCATTGAGGTTTGTAGGGAGTTCAAGATGCCGCTCTGTCTCACATTCATTTATTTAAAGAACGTATTGGATTCTCTTGAGACCGAAGCTGTCATTAAAACACTAGTCAAGTAGGGTGTTCAAATTCAATACATCAAGATCCTTCATGGGGGTGTATTTCGGATTCATCACCAGGATCTCACCATACTACAAAGAAGTGATTGTTGAATAAAAAGAGGGGTTCAAAAAGGACGATACCATTTTTCGAAACTCTTCAGAGCCACCCTCGAGAACTTCGTGGTGACAATTAGAATGGGAAGGAATGGGAGTGAAGATAGATGGTCGGCAACTACACATCCTCTGCTTCGCTGATGACATTATTCTAATAACACCAAATATTAGCCAAGCAGCACAAATGCTGGCTGACTTCGACTGAGAATGTGGAAAGATAGGTCTACAGCTGACTCTCAATAAAACAATGCTCATGAAAAATGAACTAGTTCCAGAGGCCCCATTCATTCTCAATGGAACAAACATCTCTGAAGGAAGCAGTCATATGTATCTAGGTAGAGAACTCAACATGATAAATGACCTAAAACCTGAGCTGCGTAGGAAGAAGAGAGTGGCATGGATTGCCTTCAAGAGCATCGAAGAAATAGCTAAAAGGACAAAGAACCTCCAGCTCTGGGCATATCTCTCGACTCCACTATTCTCCCTGCATGCCTCAGAGACCTGGGCCCTACAGAACCAGGATGAGAATGCTATTCAGGTCTCCCAAAGAGGAATCGAAAGAGCTATGCTTGGAATATCACATCAAACTCAACTGAGAGAAGGAATCTTGAGTTCTCATCTCCGCTGATAATTGAGAATTAGGGACGCTGTCTCATTTGCCAATGTGTCAAAAATCATATAGGCTGGACACTTAATGTGCTTGGAGATGATCGCTTGCCTAGAGCTGTTATTGATTGGATCCCATGGGACTAAAAGATCATGTGGCTGCCCACTTACAAGATGGTCAGATTTCTTCATCAAGACCCTGAACAAATGGTTTGAGGTTCTTCATATTCCTGGAGCAAGCAGATGCCATTGAGCTGCACTGGCACGTGACAGGTATAAATGGAAACATTACTGGTGCCCACTTGAGCTAATCGACAAGTAACGGGTTTTCAAGTGATCAAGTGATATGTGATTATTTTTATTATTATTTTGGGTTTGGGGCTATACCTGGTGATGTTCAGGACTTAATCCTGATTCTGTGCTCAGGAATTACTCCAGGTGGACTCAGGGGATCATATGGGATGCTGAGGATCAAACCAGAGTTGACCATGAAAGGCAAGACCCCTACCTGCTGTACTATTTCTCTGTTCCTTCTTTATTTTAATGTATGATAAGACCACTACCCACTACTTAGCCATAACAATGATTTTAGATATTTGTTCCTGTTTGTTTCTTGTGTCTGGTGATTGCAAATATTACTTAAAATTATAGTTTACGTGTGTTCTTGTTATACATGTTTACTGTTTCCATAGATAATATTCTTAAAGATGAAAGTGATGATTACAGAGAATGAATACTTCAGTGTTATATAAGTTCAAACTTTTTGAAAGTGGTAGAACTAGCAAAGTATGAGAATCTCTTTATCCCCATGCTGTGTATTTTTAGACTACTTACATTATAATGATATAGCTGTTATACCATTATAATGAATTATTTATATATAATTATGACTATAATAATATAGTCTATTATGATATGTTTGTGACATTTCAATGTTAGTCATTTTCCCATCTCCCATCGTCCCCGGCAGCCAGAGTGCACTGAATGAACTTGATCTAAACTTAGAGAAATAGATGAATCAATCAGTACTTGAATCTGGAGCTAATAATATGAAGCAAGAAGAAGAATGGGGTTGTTATTTCTCTTGAATGTGATAATGCCAAAGGCAGCCTGTGCTCAGAGGGTCTCAGTTATACCACCTGGTGGCATCTCATTGGCGGCATAAACTATAGAAAACAGTGTTTGTGGACATTTTCAAAGATTTGGTATATTATAAGGATAGTCATAATTCTTTACCCTTCATGGACTAAAAAGATGTTACAGCAGATGTCTCTTGCCTTGCACAGGGATGTGTCAGGTTTGATCCCGTGTATCCCCTCTATCTATCCTATATGGTCCCTTGTGTACAGTCAGGAGTGATTCTGGAGTGAAGAGCCAAGAGTAAGCCCTGAACACAGCTGGATGTGGCCCATAAACATAAACAAGAAACAAAAGAAAACAAAACAAAATTTTATGTAAAAACCCTTTATGATATACATTTTTAACCTTTCAGTGGTTAAAAACTATCTGATCCTTGATACTGACTGACCTTGAGGCTTGCCAATAGGACACAGCAGAAGAGACAGACGCCTTTCCAATTCCAAGCACAGAACCTAAGAAGTCTGGAACACTTCTTATTATCTTTGAACTGTGAATAATCCTTATAGATAATCCAGTTTAAGCCTGCTGACTGATGATAATTATATAGCCACGTTATATCTACCAACATCAGAAGCAGTGCCACCTCTTTCATTGGCAGCTGGTCATAGATTCATGAGGCAGCCCAGCCGAGCCCAATTTGTCAAACCATAAAATTGTAAGCTAAACAAATGATTGCCACTGAATTTTGGAATGATTCATTACACAGTGAAAGTGATTTCATTGGAATGATTTAGCCTGGAATTCACACTGTAAAGTTGTTATCACTTTTTTCCAAGCCTGATTTTCATTATCTGGTGATGCTATAAGATTCTCAAATGCTTTTTAAAAAAATTCTTTATTCTAAAGTCAGAAATTTCTTATGCTGCTTGCAACTATGAACTCTAAATGATAGATTTAGAATGAGCTAGAATTTTGATATATTGATGCATTTTATTTTTCATAATTCATATTGTCCTATGAACCATTCTTTTACCAGAAAAGCAAATATATTATCCTAATTTATTCCAAGAACAGATTAAGTGTGTTGTATAGAAGAGATAATTTGAGGTGTCACTAGACTAGATCACCAGTCATCCTGTTGTTCATCGATTTCCTTGAGCGGGCACCAGTAACATTTCCATTTTACCCTATCATGTGTCAGTGTAGCCCAATGGCATCTGGTTGTTTCAGGAATACGAAGAGCCTCAAACTATTCATTCAGGGTCTTGACGAAAAAGTCTGACCATCTTGTAGGTGGGAGGCCATGTGATCTTTTGACATCCCGTGGGATCCAGTCGGTAACAGCTCTAGTCCAGTGGTCGTCTCCAAATCGCATACATGTCCAGTCCATCTGATTTTTGATGCCTTGGCAAACAAGACAGCGTCCCTGATTCTGGAATAACGACGGAGGTCGGAGCTCCGGATTCCTTCTCTCACTTGAGTGAGGCGTGATATTCCACGCATAGCTCTTTTCGATTCCTCTTTGGGAGACCCAAATAGCTTTCTCATCCTGCTTTCGTAGGGGCCAGGTCTCTGAGGCGTATGTTAATGCAGGGAGAACAGTGGAGTCAAAGAGATGTACCCTGAGCCAGAGGTTCTTTGTCTTTTTCGATATTTCTTCGATGCCTTTGAAGGCATTCCATGCTGCTCTCTTCCTCCTGCGCAGCTCAGGTTTTAGGTCATTCATCATGTTAAGTTCTCTATCTAGGTACACATAACTGCTGCCTTCAGAGATGTTTGTTCCATTGAGAGTGAATGGGGCCTCTGGAACTAGTTCATTTTTCATGAGCATTGTTTTGTGGAGGTGTAAAAAAGAAATTTCGAATGAGTAAGATTTTATAGTTTTCCCTGCTTTCCTTAACATCTATAAATACCAATGATATGACTGTCTTTGAAAAAAGAAACTTAGAAAGCAAGAAAAGTGAGCTTATCTATCAGTGAACCGAAATGAATAGACCAACTTTGAATCACTTTCATCTAACCTGAGTCTCTGAGAGGTACAGGTTAATAAAACCGTATGATTTAGCAATTTTTGAGCAGAATGTGCCTGTAAGCTGAGTAGTATCAATTTAAAAACATCAGCATCTCCAGAGATTGATCCAGAATCAGAAGAAATTTCTTTGAGACTAAATAAATGAACCTAAGACAGTATCTGTTGATTGGCAGCCATCATTCCTTCTTTGTTATACTGTGGCAGGAAGGTGAACTTAATATACTAGGAAGGACATAAAATTATGCTATTTCATAGGCCATGGAGTTTCCGGAGTATTTCATGACATTTTATTTGTTCACAGCAGCACAATGGATGGAAGAAGAACAAGCATGTTTCAAGAAATTTATTCATCTTAATCAAGAGGGTGAGCAGCCATCATGCAGAGACTCAAACACATGGGGAGAGCTGCCATCCGGCTCTCCCTTAGCTCAGCTGACCATGAAGCTCCCAGTAGGAAAGATGGGTCTTGGGAGTGGGCCCATCACCTTTGCAGGGCCTCGCAAGCAGCCAGATGAGACTTGCTCACCATAACAGCTGCCATTTCGTGGTCCGGACCTCACAGCTCAACAGAACCCACCCAAGAGAGGTGCTCATCTCAAGACCAACTCAGCAGAGCAGCCGAGTTCAAGTCCAGGTAGGCAGTTCTCAGAGGCAGAAATCACCAGGCATTAGTGGAGATGGAGCTGGGGTCCCCATTCTGCTCTCTGACCTGTCCAGATGCCTGGTGGTCCTGCCCACAAACTGCCTCAGGGTGATCACGCCCAGAGACTCAGATGCATGGGGAAGAGCTGCCCTCTGGCTCTCCCTGAGCTGCGCAGCTCGCAAGCGGTCATGTGGTACATCAAACTAGTGGAACCAACCAATCATGTTCTAGAAAATATTACATTCCACAAATTGTAAAAAGGGAAGCAAGAGTGAGAGAGAGGGGGAGAGAGAGAGAGAGAAAGGAGATAAAGAACTTGCCATGGGGGCAGGCTGGGGGAAGGGGTAGGGAAAGTGGGAACATTGGTGATGGAAATGGGCACTGGTGGAGGAATGGGTGTTGGAACACTTTAGAACCAAAACCCAAACATGAACATCTTGTAATTGTATATCTAACGATGGAATAATAAAATATTTTTAAAAAGATAATTCTAAAAAAAAAAAGAAATAGTCCCATCAGAACCCATATGAGAGACATTACAGGTGAACAAATGGGGAAAGAACCTCGGGCTGCTATCAGAAAGGTGAGGGGACAGCATTTATGCAATATATTGGTAGATGATGAATCCTGACTAAAGTTGAAAATCGAGAAAAATACTCTGTAGTTTCTGAAACCAGTAATCTGTAATATGATAGTAAAAATAACCTGACTCTGTAACAATACGGATATCTAGTAAAAAAAAATACCTGACACTGGAGGGTAGAGGGCCAAAAATTTGTACCTGTAATATTATATGTGAATTGTCTAATAGTGTAGAGATAAAAGAGGTCAAAGAGACCCAATCTGCTAGAAATGATGATTATGTGAGGGAGGGAAGGAAAAGAGTGGTTTTAGAAATGATTTTGCATTTCAGCATCAGGGGTATTCAGTGTCATGTAAACATGGCAAAGAAATGGCCTAACTGCATTCGTTCTGTCATGATTTCAGAACTCTAAATCCTTGGAGAGGTGGAGTTTATTGAGCCTGAACTCTCTTTCTTTCTTTTGAAAAAGAAATTATATTTTATTCCTTTTTTGTATACAGGTGGTAGTAAAATGAGCAGGAAATGTAGTCATCAAGAGTAAGTCCAGTTTTTCACTTAATGATGAGATTTTATTTTATTTTTTTTTGCTTTTTGGGTCACACCCGGCAATGTTCAGGGGTTTCTCCTGGCTCTGCACTCAGGAATTACTCCTGGCGGTGCTCGTGGGACCATATGGGATGCCGGGATCGAACCCTGGCCGGCATGGGCCAGCCGCGTGCAAGGCAAACGCCCTACCCGCTGGGCTATCGCTCTGCCCCCCCTTTTTTTTTTTTGCTTTTTGGGTCACACCCAGCGATGCTCAGGGGTTTCTGCTGGCTCTGCACTCAGGGAATCACTCCTGGCGGTGCTCAGGGGACCATATGGGATGCCGGGGATCTAACCCAGGCTAATGATGAGATTTTAAAAACAAGCATACAATCCCCACATTTTAAAAAATTTATTTATTTTTCATTTTTTGGGTCACACCTGGAGATACTCAGGGGTTACTCCTGGCTCTGCACTCAGGAATTACTCCTGGTGGTGTTTGGGAGATGAGATGGGATGCTGGCAATCGAACCCAGGTAGGTTGCATGCAAGGCAAACACCCTACCTGCTGTATTATCACTCACTTCCCCCAAATCCCCCTGGTTTATAAGAATGTAAATAATTATACATTTTAGCGGGTACAATGCTCTATGCCAGAGCCAGTACTGCAGTGCCATCACCCCTCCGTCACAGTCTGCTGGCCTTTCAGACTCTGAAAGGCTACTACCCTCACCTCTTGATAGCCTTAATTATATGGCCAGAATCTAAGGATTTATCTTCACAGGATATTTCCTGTTCCCTGCATTGTTTACTTATATCCCACAACTCAAATTAAATGTCTTTCTCAGTCTCACTGACTTCTCTTAGAATGAGAGCCTTCAGTTCCATCTCTGTGGTAGCCAAGGGCAAGATTTCATCTTTCTTACAACTAAGTAGTATTTCACAGCAGTTGCCACATCCTTAATTAATTTCTCTCGCACTGAGCATGGTTCTTTCCATGACTTGGCCTTTGTGGATAACACTGCAATGAACTTATAAGTGCAAAAAATATTTATTTATTTTTTTTGGCTATACTGAGAGTTTGCAAAAGTTACTTCTGACTCAGTGTTTTTGGGGTCACTCTACACTGCTTTGGAAACCATTGTGGACTCAATTCATTTGGGGTTAGCTTTTGTGCACGTGATGTGATGGAAATTCGGTGTCATTGAGCTGGGCGCATGCTTTGCATACAGGAAACCTGGGTTTCATGCCAAGAGCTGCATCGCATCTTTTTAGTTTATTTTATTAGCTAATTATTCTGACAAGGTCTTCAAGTACAATACTGATGGTGACTGCACAGTGCTGTCTTATGATCTTAGAGGAAAAGCTCTCAGGTTTTCACCATTTGTGTAAGAACATAAGCAGCAGGTTTGTCACATATAGTCTTCTCTATGTTCACATATAATTATCCTGTTGCATTTTGTTGAGAGATTTTTTTTATCATAAATCAATATTGAATATAGCCAATAAGCTTTATCTGCATTGATTGTATAGTATGTCTATTACATTATTTTGTTACATTAGTTTATTTACATTAGTTTTTTACATATGTTGAACCATTGTTCAACTGGAAAAAAATTTATTTTATCATGATAATAATACTGTTAATGAACTTTTGAATTAAGTTTGTTAAAATTTTATTCAGTGCAATTTTATCTTTATTAGGGATAGGTCTGGAGTTTTTTGTGCACCTTGTTCCTGTACTCTGGTATCAGTGTAGTAAAACAATGACTGTTTTAGCAGTGAATATTTTTATAAAATAGGTGAATTTTCACTTATTGAGAACACAATCACTAATTTACTCATGCTCTTTTGTTGGTGGAGTCAAATACTTCCCCCCAAGATAGAAGGAGCAAAAGAACAAATTATTTTTTCTATAAGGTTCCCCTGTCTCAAGCAATAGTTTTTTTAAAAATCTGAAAATGTAGAAATCCTTCCAGCTATTTGTATTGTTGCTATTTTAGTTAATAACCAATATTCCAATAGTCATTCAGAGAGTGCAAAATTTAAGTGCAATAGCAAAATACTTGTTTTGGTATAATTCAGTCATAGAAAACAAATCTGCAGAATGAAATGCTTTGAGCAAAAACAGACAGCCTGAAAATCTAGATCAAGAGCACAAGCTGAGAGTGTTTATTTTCTTTGGTATTATTAAGTTACTTTGGAGAGTATCAGATAGTAAGAATCAGAAAACTCCCAAATGTGTATATGAAAACTGCATGAAACAATAAGAAATAAATAAATAGAATGAAACACATACCTTATAACCAATAGAAATTGCACAGTATCCGTGAACTTATTATAGGTCACTGCTTATTGATCAATTCAACAGATGTTTACCGAACAGCAACACATACAACTGTGGTCTAGAGTAGAATGTGACAAAGAAAATAGCTAGGGCTACATTCTAACAGAAAAAGGTGAATATTAAAATAATGCACACTAGTTCATGAAGGTGATGGAGTGAAAAATAAAGGAAAACAAAAGGGATGGGAAAGTTTGGGGGAAGAGTAACTACTATTTATATATGGTTTATATAAATATATGAAATATATTAAATTTATGTTTTATTATTTTAGATTTTATATGTTTATGTATTATGTTTTATATAAAATATGTCAATATATTACATATATTTATATATATCAAGTATATGTAAATAAACATATATGTTCAGATAAGTTTATCTGAAAAGCTATTTTTCTTGAAGAAGTCCAGGAGCCCATATAAAATTTAGTTTGTATGTTGAAAGGAATCCAGTAAACAAGCTATTTTCTCCCTCCCTTTTAGTCCTCACCAGCTTTTGGAAGGAAAAGGCAGATTATCAAAACACAACCAAAGAGTCAGAGCAGACTACTCAGAATAAATAGAGAAGGTCTATTATCAGTGTTATCTTTTCTTAAAAAATTTAAAAAACCCACCTTCATTAATGGCTCAATAAGTTTCTACAAATCAAAATATTACTAAATGCCAGAGTGCAGAAAGGGTGTTAGGCTGAATACTTGGAGGTCTTTTCATTTGGGTTTTGCTATTGTTCGTGTTTGATTTAGGGCCACATCTATTAAGTGCTCAGGGCTTACTCCTGCCTCTGCACTCTGTGATCTCTCCTGGCAGGCTGAGGAATTGCATCTGGGTGCCATGCACAGCAATAGTCCTGTTTATATGTTCCCACTGTAATATCGCTTCACCCCAGTTGAAAATCCTCGTGAACCTTCAAAATTTACATTGTTTTTCTTTTCTAGGGCTGCTTTTCTGCATAATTGTTGGAATAGCTATTGGCCAAGGATTCTTTATCTTGACTGAAAGTGTGTGGTCACCTGTTTTCTGACTATTGAATTATTATTGAATGACACAATCAAATAAAAAAAAGGAAAGAGCCAAGCACAGTTTTTTCTTATATTTGAAGCTTTCCAATCTTTCACTTCTCTTTCCCAGCATTTTGTATTTCTTTTCATAGTCTGTTCTAGACTTTATTTCACTGCCAGAATCATGGAGTAATTTGTGCATCTGATCTCAGTAGACATAGTAGATGACTTAAGCATAGACTGAGATATTCTCCATTTTGCTTTGTCATATTCTATAAATGATTGTTAAATAAGTGTTTCAATACAGTTTTAGAATTTATAATTTTGTTAAGTTTTCATTCCTCTTTATTGTTCTATGTTTTCATTTTGTGCTGAGTAAGACCTGTAACAGAGCATAATTTAGCATCAATTGGTCAAATAGCTACAAAAATACTTGGGTGGCCATATAGGGCATGTTTATGAATGGCTTTTCATTTGAGTTAAGTAGTCATTGTTTTATAAGGAGACAAATTTGAAGCCATAACCGTACATCTGGCTAGACACAGATACGTCATTATTTTCCAAAGGTCAAGTAAAGAACTTTTGAAGCTATTTGTCAGAACCATTGAAGGCAAACTATTTGAATTCACTTTTTGCAGCTGAAGAAATGTGATAAAGAAAATACCAAAAAATGAAAAAATGTTAATGACATATTTCTAGAATGAGTATAAATTATTTTTAAACACATGTTAAATTAATTGTTCAGTGCAAAACATTGAACAAATCCCAGAAGACATAGAGCTTTCAACTATAATGTAATAATTATCAATATCTGTCTGGTATCAGCTGAATCTCAACAAACCTACGTCGTGAGAATTGAACTAGTTCCAGAGGCCCCAATCACTATCAATGGAACAAACATCTCTGAATGTAGTAGTTATGTGTACCTAGGTTGAGAAGTCAACATGATGAACAATTTAAAACATGAGCTGCAGGCCGGAACGATAGTCCAGTGGGTAGGGCGTTTGCCTTGCATGCTGCTGGCCTGTGCGGCCGGCCCGGGTTCGATCCCCAGCATCCCATATGGTCCCCTGAGCACTGCCAGGAGTAATTTCTGAGTGCAGAGCCAGGAGAAACCCCTGAGCACTGCCAGGTGTGACCCAAAAAAGCAAAAATAAATAAATAGGTAGCTAGATAGATAGAAAACTAACTAACTAACTAAATAAATAAATAGGTAGATAGATGATAGATAGATAGATAGACAGATAGATAGACAGACAGACAGACAGACAGACAGACAGACAGACAGACAGACAGACAGACAGACAGACAGACAGAGAGACAGACAGACAGACAGACAGACAGACAGACAGATAGATAGATAGATAGATAGATAGATAGATAGATAGATAGATAGATAGATAGATAGATAGATAGATAGATAGATAGATAGATAGATAGATAGGATAGATAGATAGATAGATAGATAGATAGATAGATAGATAAAGCCTGAGCTGCACTGGAGGAAGAGAGCGGCATGTAATGAAGAAGTAGCGAAAAAGACAAAGAACCTCCGGCTCTGGGTACATCTCTTCAACTTCACCCTCCTCCCTGCATTAACATACGCCTCGGAGACGTGGCTCCTACGAAAGCAGGATGAGAATGCTATTCAGGTCTCCCAAAGAGGAATTGAAAGAGCTATGCTTGGAATATTATGCCTCACTCAAGTGAGAGAAGGAATCCAGAACTCCGACCTCCAATGCTGTTCCAGAGTCAGGGATGCTGTCTCATTTGCCAAGGCATCGAAAATCAGATGGGCTGGACATGTAATGTGATTTGGAGACAACCGCTGGACTAGAGCTGTTACCGACTGGATCCTACGGGATGTCAAAAGATCACGTGGCTGCCCACATACAAGATGGTCAGACT
>JAJIBD010012573.1:0-32539 GCA_021461705.1 Cryptotis parvus | reverse complement strand
AGTGCAGAGCCAGGAGAAACCCCTGAGCATTGCCGGGTGCGACCCAAAAAAAAAAAAAAAAAAAGCAATTGTTTGTGTTCTGTTTTGCTGGGGAGGGGGAACACGTGGCTTTTGCTCAGGGCTTACTCCCCACTCTGTGCTCAGGGAACACTCCTGGTGGCCCAGGGAGCCATACGAGGTGCCGGGAATTGAACCCTGGTCAGCTGGTGCAAGGCAAGTGCTCTCCCCACTGTTCCTGTCCTCCGGCTCCATAAATCAATTTCCAGCTAAGAACTGTTCGGAAGGCTAGATGTGATACAGAGTCGATGGGTTCTTTTCTGTCCTTTGTGTTCCTTCTGGGTAACTAAGGCCAGGAAGCCTGAGGCAGGGACGGGAGCAATAGCACAGCGGGAGGGTGTTCCTCCATCCCATATGGTCCGGTCCCCTAAGCACCGCTAGGAGTACAGAGTCAGGAGCAACTACAGAGCATCACCAAATGTGGACCCCTAACAAAACAAAACAAACAAAACAAAACAAAACAATGGTCCTTATTCTCACCTGGTAGCCAACCTGGGCGGCAGCAATGCTCTCTCCTGCTCGCCAGTCCTAGGTCCACAGACAGGGCGCACCTCAAGGGACTCCGGCAACTAGCCGGGTCAGGACCCTGAAGGCCGGGTCCCCAGGGTTTGTAAAGAGCGAGGCTCGCAAAGCCAGACACTCGCGGAAGCCAGGAAGGGAGGGGTAAGCGGCACCCGCCCCCAGCCCCATTCCAGCCTCCCAGACGCGAATGGCAGCCTGTGGCGCCACCTGGCGGCCACCACGGGCGAGCGCCGAGCGGACCAAGCGCCGGCCCGCAGCCCTGCGGGGAGATTGGGGTCCACTGAGTTCGCGCTGCTGGGAGAGCCGGAACCTCGCAGTGTCTGGGGGCCAGACCTCTGGATCTGGGTTCACAACGCCCAGCCGCCCCGCGCGCCCTAGCGGCCAAGCCCTCCGGGGCGCAGCGGGGAGACCAGGCAACGTGCGCGCGTGCGCCTGCCCCACGCAGAGCCCCCGCACCACCGCGCGAGCACGCACGCCCCGACGCTCCTCGACTCGGGCCAGGGCTCCCACGCAGGGCTGCGGGCTGGCGAGGCCGGGCGCTCCCGGCCAAGCAGGCTCTTTGGCTCGGGGCGCGGGTGCGAGCAGCCGGGCGTACTCTCGCCACGGTCCCCGCGGGTGTGGCAACGCCGCCACGGCCGCACCGGTCCCCTTTAGCGTGGGACACCCCCTGGAGAGCGTCAGACAGGGGGCTGCGTGGCCCAGGTTCCTAGGAGCCAACTGGGGGTCACCTGAACCAAGCCGCTCCCACCTGCCAGCCGCCGCGGCCAATGAGAGCGTGGCCTGGTGATGTCATGGCCCGGCCAGACCCGGGTGACGAAAGTCCAGGTCACCCGTCAGAGAACCGGCGCGGACCCACCCGCGGGGGTTCCGGAAGTTTCCATTGCGGCGGTGGAGCGTGGTCTCGCCCCGCAGTCCTGCGCGTGCCACCGCGCTGGCCGGCAAGCTGGGGTGTCCCCAAGTGACCTCTTCCACCCCCTGCTGCGCAGGGGTCTCCCCAATCCGCGTGGGGGGCCTGCATTTTCACTTGGGATCCCATGCGCGCTCCTTCATTCCCACAGGTGCGCCCTGGTCCCCTGGAGCGTCCCGCGTCCCTGCTCCCCGTCACGGCCCCCCCAGATCCGGGGAACGGGGGTCAGGGGCTGCGCACTTGCACGTGCGCGTTCAGCAGGCCGCTGTGGGAAGCTGCTGGGGGATATTCGCCGCCCGAGGCCGCCGGGGGTGTCCCCGTGTGTGCGTCCGTCTGGCGCTGTCGGCCACTGTGTCTGTCTGGGGCCGTCGCCCCAGGACGCCCTCCAGTGGCCCGTGTCTGTCTAGCCCGCCTCCCGGTCCGTCCGTCTGGCCCTGCGGGTGTCTGCGTCGGTCGTGTCTGTCTGTCAGTCGGCGCCACGCCGGGGTCTCGGGGCTGGGGCCGGGGAGGGACTGGGAGGCGGCGGCGGGGAGGGCCGGGGGCGGAGCAGGGGCGGGCGCGGGGCGGGGCGGGGGCGCCGTGCGGCCCGCAGGGGGTGTGTGCGGGGGCCGGAGGCGGCGGCTGTCAGAGTCTGCTCAGCCTGCGCCCGGGGAACATCGGCCGCCTCCAGCTCCCGGCGCGGCCCGGCCTCAGGTGAGTCCCTCCCCGGCCCGCCGGGGATCGGCGCCCCAAACGGGACGCCCCCGCCGCCCCGCACTCCGCCTTAACTCCTCCCCGGTCGCCTCCAGTCCCACACCCGCGCCCGGCTCGGCGCCCCGCGGGGGTCAGCCGCCGCCTGGGCTCCCGGATTCCCGGAGGGACCCCCACACACACCGGCTCCCCTTCCCCTCCACTGCTATCCCCCAAGTCTGAAAGCGCTGGAAGACACCCCCTTGCTTGGGACGAGCTACCGAGCTGCGCAGGTTGGCCGTGCCCCGCCGGGCCAGCCACCCCCAGCCGCGCTCTCCGCGATCCCGCGCCCCTGCGCAGCGCCCGCACCGAGGCCCTCCGCGCGCCCTCCCGCGGGGACTCCGCCGTCTCCGTTTGTTGGGAAGGGAGGCTCAGCGGAAGCCCCGAGTTATAATTAGCCCCACTCGGGTTTCCAAGTTAATCTCCTGCACCTCCACCACCCCTACACCCGCGGCGGGGCTGGGTGAGGGGGACCGCGGCACTGGGGGGGTTGTTCCGACCCGGGGAATTTTGATCCCTTGGCTGGAGATGCCGGAACCCGCTGCAGCAGCTGCTGCCCCAAAATAGCGCCCCCGCCTCTGCCACCAGGGATCTCCGGAGCTTCCGGAACACGGAAAGCTCCGACTCACCCTTCAGACCCCTCCGCCATGCCGGGGAGCCCCCAGACCCCCCGCCCCAAGTCCGGCTGGCGGACCGGGCGGGGAGCGCCGTGCTTTCCCTGGGTCACTGATGCCCCCTCAGGCTGCGGCGTGCACCGCAGCTCCGCACGGACGGGGGTCTCTGGTGCCGGCGTGGGGGGGGGCTGGGGGGGTGCCCTGGCTGGCACGCCCCCTGCGCTCATGCTCGACTGGGGCGTGCATCGCCCACCCGTGAGAGGGGGACCAGCGCGGGAAGGTGGCGGGTGGTCAGCAGAGAACCGGGTGGCGCAGGGCGGGCGCAGAGTCTTCAGGAGGACAAGATTTGGGGGTGCCCTGAGTTGGACATCTCCCACACCCTCATTGTCCCCCGCCCACCCACCTCCAGGGCCCCAGCCCTGGCCCAGGCCGGAGAGGCCGCGTCTTCAGGGGCCGCGGTGCCCTCATCCGCTTCTCCAGGCAGACAGGGCCCCGCCCTGACGTGGCCCACTGCGGACAGCGGCCTCTGGTTCCTGTGCCCAGCCCAGTGACCCCCTGTCAGGGAAGAAGGTGAGGGCTAGGCCCTGTGTGGCAGGGGAAGCGGATGGACCGCCTGGCAGGTCCCCCCGGGCAGTCCCGGCATGTGCCCGTTGGGGTGGGGTGCACCCTCCTCCCCTCCGGCTGCTCCCTGGCCCTGGCTGTGTCCTTGCCTGCAGGGGGCCCTCACTGCCCTCTCTGCTGCCAGCCCGCCCCACCTCCCCTGCACCTCCCTGATAACCCTGGGTAGGAACCGCCACCCTAATCTCACAAGGCCGCCTGTCTCTCTCTCTCTCCCCACCCCTAGAAGTCATGAGACCCCCTTCGCTTCAGGTCTCCCCCCTCCTTCTCCTCCTCTTCCTCCTGGAAGCAGGGGTGGAGAGCCTGGAGGATCCGGAGCTGCTGGTGACCGTAGGTGGGGGCGGCTGCGGGGTGTCCGCCTGATGGCCCCCGGAGGCCCCGTCTCCGCCTTTTTGGGCATCCCTTTTGCTGAGCCACCGGGTGGGCCCCGGCGTTTCTTCCTGCCGCCTGAGCCCAAGCGGCCTTGGTCAGGGGTGCTGGACGCCACAACCTTCCAAAACGTCTGCTACCAATTTGTGGACAATCAGTACCCTGGCTTTGAGGGCAGCGAGATGTGGAACCCGAACCGGGCGCTGAGTGAAGACTGCCTCTACCTCAACGTGTGGACCCCGTATCCCCCGGCCTGCACGCGCCCGCTGCTTGTCTGGATCTACGGCGGCGGCTTCTACAGCGGGGCCTCCTCCCCTCGACATGTGAAGGTGTCGCTTCCTGGTCCAGGCCGAAGGGGCCGCGCTGGTGTCCATGAACTACCGGGTGGGCGCCTTCGCTTTATTCCGCTGGGCAGCCGAGACAGCGCCGGGCAATGGGGGGGCTGTTAGATCAGCGGCTGGCGCTACAGTGGGTACAGGAGAATGTGGCCGCCTTTGGGGGACCCTACGTCGGTTACACTGTTTGGGGAGAGCGCGGGCGCCTCTGTGGGGATGCACGTGCCGCCACCCAGCCGGAGCCTGTTTCAGCGGGCGGTGATGCAGAGCGGGACCCCCAATGCGCCCTGGGCCTCAGTGAGCCCCGGGAGGCTCGGCGCAGGGCCACGATGCTGGCCCGCCTGCTGGAGTGTCCCATCTCGGGCACGGGGAGCAACGACACCGAGCTGGTGGCCTGCCTGCGTGCCCAGCCTGCGAAGAGGCTGGTGGACTACGAGTGGCACCTGCTGCCCCAGGACAGCGTCTTCCGCTTCTCCTTCGTACCGGTGCTGGAGGACTTCCTCAGCGACACCCCCGAGGCCCTCCTGGAGGCGGGAGACTTCAGTGGGCTGCAGGTGAGCCGGGGCTGTGGGGGGCGGAGCCGCTGCGCCTGGGCTCCCTGGGGCCCGTCACTGCTTCCGGAACCCACTCCAAAGGCCGGTTGCTCCTGAGGACTGAGAGGGGGTAGGGAGGGGGCAACAGGAAGCCATAGTGGGCCCCGTTTCCTCTCTCCAACTCTCCCGGCCTAGCACTTAACTCTTGCTCCGTGGTTGGGGGAGGGGGCTGCAGGGCTGTAACCGTGCCTCTCTGGCTTTGTCTGTTTCTGTCCGTCTGTCTGTCTGCCTCTCTCCGCACCTCCTGTTCCCCACCCTTACCCCCAGGTGCTGGTGGGTGTGGTGAAGGATGAGGGGGTCCTATTTTCTGGTTTACGGGGCCCCGGCTTCAGCAAAGACAACGAGTCGCTCATCAGTCGGGCCCAGTTCCTGTCCGGGGTGCGGGTCGGGGTCCCCAGGCGAGTGACCTGGCCGCGGAGGCGGTGGTGTTGCATTATACAGACTGGCTGCGCCCGGAAGAGCCTGAGCTCCTGAGGGACGCCCTGAGCGAGGTGGTGGGCGACCACAACGTGGTGTGCCCGCTGGCCCAGCTGGCCGGGCGGCTGGCCGCCCGGGCGCCGCAGGTGTACGCCTACCTGTTTGAGCACCGCGCCTCCACGCCTCTCCTGGCCCCTCTGGATGGGGTGCCCCACGGCTATGAGATCGAATTCGTCTTTGGGCTCCCCCTGAAACCGGGGCTGAACTACACGTCGGAGGAGAAAGCCTTGGCCCGGCGCATGATGAGATACTGGGCCAACTTCGCACGCACAGGGTCAGCAGGGACAGAGCCGGGACAGGGTGGGGGTGCAGTGGGAGGGGGCGGAGGAAGGGAAGCAGTGGGGAGGGCTTGGGAGGAGACAGGCTGCACGCTCAAGAGGGCACCCGGGTCCTTCCCACATTTGACCTGGCTGTGAAAGCCAGCCTGGGACGAAGCTGGGGGTGTTACCATATTGTTGGTAGAAGTGGAACCGGTAGTAATTACGGTGTATTAATACAGTTAACCGAGTATTTAAAGAGAAGGGGCAGGGCCGGGCGATAGCCCACGGGTGGTGTTGCCTTGCCGGGCGGCCCATGCCGCCCAGGTTCGTTCCCGCATCCCATATGGTCCCCGGCCGCAGGTGTATCCGGCGAGGAGCCAGGAGTACCCGGCTCGCGGTGTGACCCAAAAAATAAATAAATAAAAAAAAGAGAAGGGCAAATGGAGCAGAAAAACGCAGGAAGGAGAGAGGGAGGGCTAGAGGCTGAGCAGACCCTGTTAAACTGTGGGACCCTGAGAAAGGGAGTGAAAGAGGTGGGCCTCGCAGGGGTCCAGGGAGGGCATTAGGTTGGTGGCCCCGTGCCAAGCTCCACCCTAGTCTTGCCTTGCCTTCCGCAGGAACCCCAATAGTCCCCCAGACCCTAGCGGCTCACAGTGGCCCCGGTACTCGGGGACACGCAGCAGTACGTGAGCCTGAACGTGCGGCCGCTGGAGCTGCGGCGGGGTCTCCACGCCCAGGCCTGCGCCTTCTGGAACCGTTTCCTCCCCAAGTTACTCAGCGCCACGGGTACGCGGGGCCCACAGGGAGGACGGGAGAGGGCACCGGCCGGGCGTGACCCCCTCACTTCTCTCTGGAGCCGCTCAGGGTCCCTGCAACTGCTCGGGCCCCGTGGGCGGGGAGGCTGCCCAGAGGCCCCGGCCCGGCCTCCCCCTGCCCCTCTGCATCCTCCTGTCTTGGTCCCTGCGCCTCTGATGAGCGGCCGGAACATCGGTGGGCGCCCCCCACCGCACTCAGGGACCGCCAACCTGGCGTCCCCCGAGACCCACAGGCGGGAGGACCAGGAGGGTGACCCGCGACTACTCAGGAATCCCCACGCCTGTTGCTTCAGTAGAAATGGAAAAGCCCGATTTATATTTTTTTATAAAATGATTCTTTGTAGCCTGAGCCTGGTGTTGGGGGCGAAGGGAAGACCTGCTGCGGCGATAACGGGCAATCATCTCTCTCTTCTCTGCTCCCTGTCCCCGTCTTCGGTCATCCCTCGTGCTGTCCCCGCGCCCTCCCCGCATCCTCCTCCCTCTCATCTTTCCCTTCTCCCGACCCTCTCTCCACCCTCCCACGTGGCTGTCCTCCCTGCCCTCGCCCCTCCCGTGTCCGTCCCTGGCTACAGACACGCTGGACGAGGCGGAGCGCCAGTGGAAGGCCGAGTTCCACCGCTGGAGCTCCTACATGGTGCACTGGAAGAACCAGTTTGACCACTACAGCAAGCAGGACCGCTGCTCGGACCTGTGACCGCCCGCCCGCCCCCCACTGTACATACTATTTATTACGGGCTGGGCCATAACACGAGCCCCCTCCCCGCCTCCGCCCGACCCTCCCCGGGGCTCCCCGTCCTCTGCATGTCTCGGGTTGAGGCCCCTCCCCCGCGGTGCCTTCGCCCCCTCGGGGCTGCCAATAAACTGTTCCACCACGGGAGTGTGCGCGGAGTCTCCGCAGTCGAGGATGCGAGCAGCGCCCGGCCCTCCCGCAGCGCCCGGCGAGGACGCAGGACGCAAACACGGCCCCGCCCCCGCCGCTCCTGCGCTTGCGCGGTCGGCAGCAGGTGCGCGGGGCATTGTGGGAACGCGCGGGGCCGCCGCCATCGCCATCGCCCTGGAGCTGCTGCGGGACGTCCACGTGGGCCTGGCCCCGCGCTCCGGCCGCCTGGCGCTGCTCTCCGGCCACTACCTCTACTACCACTACGGCTGCGACGGCGTGGACGACCGCGGCTGGGGCTGCGGCTACCGCACCCTGCAGACGCTGTGCTCATGGCCCACCGGCCAGTCTGCGCAGGTGCCTACGCTGGCGGCCGTGCAGGCGGCCCTGGAGGACATGGGGGACAAGCCGCGCGGCTTCCGTGGCTCCTGGGCTGGATCGGCTGCGTGGAGGCGTGCCTCTGCCTTGACTACTTTGGGAGGCCCCCGGGGGCCGCCTGTGCCACGTGCCCCGGGGCGCTGGGCTGCAGGGGCAGCTGGACTCGCTCTACGCCCACTTCGCGGGAGGTGGAGGGCCCGTGATGGTGGGGGGGTGACGCAGATGCCCAGTCCAAAGCCCTGCTAGGAGTGTGCCAAGGGCCAGGCACAAAAGCTTCCGTCCTGGTCCTGGACCCTCACTGCTGGGGGGGCTCCACAAACGCCCAACCAACTCCAGGCGGCTGGCTGGGTGGGCTGGCAAGAGGTCAGCGTGGCCTTTGACCCCGCCTCCTTCTACAACCTATGCCTGACCAGCCGCAGCCCAGACTGAGTCTGGCCTCAGCCCCCACATCCCATGCCACGCCCCTTTCCAAGGGCAGACCCAGACAATAAAGCACAGGCCCGCTAGCCCCAGCAGCCCATCATTTCGGGGGCGGGCCCCGGGGTCACCGTGGAAGTGCATTTATTGGCAGTAGGGCTGAACGTACAAAAACTGAGCTGGACAGGGCAGGCGGTCGGTACAGGGCGGAGGGGCGGACTCAGAAGAAGTCTACGTCATCTGGAGCGTCCAGGTCACGGTATTCCACAATGGCCCGTGGGTCCCTAACGAACCATCCTGTGGTGAGCCGAGAGGTAAGAAGGGATGAGCTGAGGGTCCATGGACGAGCAGAGGCAGGAAAGCCCGCCACCTTCGCTCCTCACCTGTTCCGAGGCTTTGCCAGGGTAGCCGCCCCTGGCCTCGGAAGGCGCCATAGTTGCCCCGGCCAGCACCGTAGGGCCGTGGGGGGTATGGAGGCCCTCCTGAGGGGACTGCCGGGCGGACAGCACCAGCTACAAACACCAGCGGGCTGTGGTGAGGAGCCACTCAGCCATCCCTGCTGCCCCTCCTCCCGCCCGGCCCCACCAACTCCTTTCTGGACTTACCTCCATAGCCCAAGATGGGGGCCGGGCTGGCCATAAGGCATGAGGCCCTGGGGAGTCTGGTGAGGGTAGGGGAGTCCCGGTCAAGCCTGGGGGGAGTACAACAGGAAATGGAACGTGAATTACTGCGGGTGGGGGATGGACTACAGCAGAGACAGGGCCCAGGCTGACACCTGCTTTGCACACAGCCCACCCTAACTCAACCCCAGCACATAGTCCCTGAGCACCACTGGGAACTGGCCCCAGGCAGGGCTGGGTAAGGCCCAAACAACACCCCACCCTCTAAAGAATCTTCCTGGGGCTACTGCTGAGGACTAGGAAACGGGGTGTCTAGAGAGAGGCAGTGGGCAGCCCCCCATGGATCGTATCTTACTCTGGGCGGGCCCAGGAGGCTGGGCGGGCTTCATCTCCGGCAGGGCGGGGCGCTTGGCATCGGTGAGGAAGTTGTTGAAGAAGGCGACCTCCTTCTTCACCTCCTCGATCTTCTCCGCTGCTTGTTGAAGATGTGCTTGCGCACGAACTCGGGGCCCTGCGGGAGGCAAGGGTGAGCCCTGCAGTGTGCCAACAGTGGCCCACCCGTCCCTGCCCGCCTCAGCACTCAGACCTTGAATTTCTTGCCACTGAGTGGGCACAGCCACTTGTCCTTGCCCAGCTCCTGGGTGTTGGAGGTGACGAACTTCTCCACTTCCTGCTCGGGGTCTTTGCGTCCCATCTTCTGGGCCTCCTCCTCAGACAGGGACTCCCGCACGCTCAGCAGGGGGCGTCAGCTTCTCCTCAAACGTCTTCTGCCACTCGAGCACTATGGTGTGGGACAAAAGGGCCTTGATCAGGCTGATGCGATAGTCCAGTGGGGAGGGCATTTGCCTTGCAGTAGGCCAACCTGGGTTCAATCCACGGCACCGCATAGGGTCCCCCAAATAGCACCAGGAGTAACCCCTGAAGCAGCGCCAGGTGTAACCCCTAAGCATCGCCAGGTGTGACCCAAAGAAGCCCAAAAAAAAGAAAGGCCTTGAGCTTGGAGCAGGACGGGCCCCCGAAAGTGTCAGCTGCCAGAGTGGGCACACACCTTCCCCGTGACTGATGCGGTTGGGGGCAGGCCCACGCGACGTGGATGATGCCACAGCGGTTGGGCATCTCATCCTCGTTGGGGTACTCGCATGTGTTGTAGTAGTCCAGGGAGTGGACGATGCGCAGATACAGGAGGAGTTTGTCCAATACCTGAGAGCAGAGACGCGAGTGAGCCCAGGGCTGCGCCTGCCCCACTATAGCCTGGACCCAGGCGCACCTGCACCCACGGCACCTTGACCAGCTTCTCGTCCCGCTCCACGTTGATCTCAGCAGGGTTGCCTTCCTTGGGAGGCTCCTCAGGGGCGCACCCCCACTGCTGCCCAGCAGCCTCCCTCCTCCGGCGCTCACCTCCTCGATCAAGTAATCAGTGATGTTCTTCAGGATGGGGTTCTGTGATGGCAGGCTCTGGGGGAGAGTGCATGGAGCAGGTGAGGGCGGGCCCTGGGGAGAGTGCGTGGAGCGGGTGAGGGCGGGCCCTGGGGAGAGTGCGTGGAGCGGGTGAGGGCGGGCCCTGGGGAGGAGTGCGTGGAGGGGCGGGCCCGTGAGGGCGGGCCCTGGGGAGAGTGCGTGGAGCGGGTGAGGGCGGGCCCTGGGGAGAGTGCGTGGAGCGGGTGAGAGCCCAGCAGGGTCCTGGGTGGCACTGACCGCAGGTGGAGGTGGCGAGCCGGGCTCAGCTGCCCAGAGCTGGGTCCTATCGTCCAGCGCGTGGACGAGCTTAGCCGCCAGCTTGATGTCGCTGCGCACGATCTGTTTGTGCTGGGTGATCCCGCTGATGTTCCGCGACGGGCGTGTCAGGTCCCTGTTCACCCCCCGGGCTCAGCTCACACTCCCGGAGCTGTGGCAGCATCGGGCACTCAGTAGAGCCGTAGGCGCCCAGGCCCGGCCCGGCCTTGCCCTGCCCTGCCTCCCCCTCCCCAAACTCACTCGAATGTTCTGCAAATTCCAACAAATCTCCTTGATGTTCACACTGCGGTCAAAGGTCACCCAGCCACGCCGGAAAAAAACCTGACCAAGGACAAAGCGTGAGCGCTGTGGGTGTGGACGGCAGACAGCCCCTGCCCAGGCACTGCTCACCTCCTCTCTGGCTGAGGCTCTGACAGCGCCACCCGCATGAAGCCTGGGTATCTCTTGCAGAGCTGGAAACACAGGAACAAAGCCCACCTGAAAGGCTGCCCTTGAGCAGCTGCACGTTCCCAGGTGGTCCGGGCCCCCTCCCCACTCACAGAGATGATCTCGGCGCGGGAGATGTTGGGGGGCAATGTTGCGCATGAAGAGCGAGCAGGTCCTGTGCAGCGGCCTGGGCTTACACTCCAGCCCAGTCCCCTCCTTGGCCTTCTCCCGCTCTTCCTCCTTGGGCTTCTCCTTCTCCTTTGATGCTTCCTCTGTGCGGGAGGCAGAAAAGGGAACCTGAGATATGCGTGTGACCTCTCGGAATGAGCCCCACAATCCTCCACGCCAGAGGGCAAGTTGACCATTGGCTGACCACACACACGCAAGCATGCACGCGCACACACACACTAGAGGGCAGGCACACGCAGGCACACACACACATCTCTCAGGCTAACCCCCCCCACACTCTCCCTCCTCCACCCCTACACTGCTGGCTACAGAGTGATGGGCCACGCCAAGGCTCAGTGGCCCAGCACAGGCCTCGTGTGAAGCCCTGGTTCAGAATCTCGGCAACCCACTCCCAGCCCCAGCCCAGCCCCACCTGACTCCTCCTTCTCCTCCTCCGCCTGGCCACTCTCGGAGCCGGACTCAGACTCGGACACGCTGCCCTCATCAAAGCTGTCATCACCGCTGTGCTTTCGGTTTCTCTTCTTGCTCTGAGGCGACACACGCAGTGAGCGGCCCCCAGCCCCGCAGGGATGCCCGCACTGCGCAGCGGCGCCCACCTTTTGGCCTCCTTCTCCGAGTCTTCTTTCTTCTCTTCCTTGTCCCCTTCACCCTCTGATTTCTTGTTCTTGTCTTCACTGGAACTGTCATTCTCAGCCTAGGCACAGAGCCGTGTCCAGACCGTCCCCTCTCCTCCACCGGTGCCCACCCCCGCTCCACCGGAGGTGCAGGCCCAAGGCTCACCTGTTTGCCCTCTTCCTTCTTGTCGCCCTTATCACTGGCCTTGCGCTCCGCGTCCCCCAGGCCTGGGCCAGTCCGACTGTCCTCCTTCTTGCTGGCATCCCCTGGCTTTCCTGCCTGCTCCTCTTCCTCCTCCTGCTCCAGGATGCGCAGGTCGCTTTCTGTGCCTCCTTCCATCTTGATGACAGCTTACCAGAGAAGACAAAGAGGCCTCAGTGCACGCCTTGCCTTGGAGGCTGCTCCCCCACGTAAGCCCAGGGGACGGTGCACGCACCAGCGTCCAGCATCTTGACGATGGCGTCAGCTTTGTCAATGTCCAGGAGGAGATTATCGAACCAGCCTGTCTCCATGAGGGACAGGAAGACCCTCAGGCGGTTCTGCAGGGCCCCCGGCCTCCCTGCCTTCTCTTCCCCACCTCATCAGGGTGGTACTTAGACCGAAACCTGCAGGGCAAGGGGGAAGGCAGGGGACAGTCACAGGGCCAGCGCCAGGACACGGGACAGGGCCCAAGGAATTGGGGCAGTGCCCGTGCTCACACCCACAGCTAGGGGAGGGGGTGCACTGCGACCACCCACCACCCCAAAGGAGCCAGAGGCTCTCTCTGCTCAGAAGACTCGAGAGAACCAGAAACGGAGCCTGGGCTGGGGGTGGTGAGCAGAGCAGAGCCGGGGCAGAGGCAGTACTCCATCCCAGAGCTCCCAGGGCAGAGCTGAGGGACAGGAGGCCCCAACATCACCCTCTCCTGCCCCTGCTCCCACCAGCTCCCTCTATCCCTCGGTGACAGAGGACACCTCAACTGCGCCAGAGAGGAAAGGCCAACCACGAAGGGCACGGTTCTCCCCGGGAAGAGAAGCAGGTGGTGAAGGGAGACCCAGAAACGCCCAGGTGCCCAGCAGGCACTGCCCACAAGGGACAGAGGGAGAGAGGGAACAAGAGCAGGGAGAAGAAAACATTTAAAGGGGACCTGGCAGGAAAGACAGAAGGAATCAGGAGAGTGAGAGTGAGAGAAAGCCCCAGAAGCCGGAAACCGGGGGGAGGGGGGAAATCACAGAGCGGACACACGGAGGGGGTCAGGAGTGTGGGACAGGGCAGAGAGGGACAGAGAGAACAAGAAGGCTGCAAGGACAACACTGGGGGGAGCAGAGGACGGAAGAACCATGGGTCGAGGAGAGGAAAGCCGCAGGCATCACCGCCAGGATCTTTACCTTGGCCGCTTGGTCAAACAGAGCAAGATTTAACTAGGCGCGCCCGGGCCCACGCTGGCTGGGGCGCCCGGCCCGGAGTGGCCCTGCCTGACTAGCTGCCTGAGCTTCACATTCAACTAGGTCGCTGCATTGTGCACAGCGGCGCCCTGCCTGTCTGCCTGGCCGGGCAGCGCCGCCAGCCCAGGGCTCATGTTTGGGCTGGGTATGGTGGGGGTGGAGATGGGTTTGCTCCGAGCCCGGCGATGAGCGGGTGTAGTTCCCAGTTCTGGCTCTTTTCAAGGAGGAGGAGCAGAAAGAGGATGAGGAGGAGGAGGAGCAGGAAGGGGGGAAAAGATGGTTGATTAAAATCAAAACATCCACAAAAAAGAAAAAAATTAAAATTCTTTTCTGTCAAACGACCCTGAGAGCTTTGATTTGTCACGCCTGGATGCACTCGTTGCTTTTGGGAGGACACCACAGCCACGCCGGGTCCCAGCGACGAGGATGGCAGCGGCCCCAGAAGCAGCAAGTGGGGCGCGGCCGGCCTGGGGTCCCCGAGGAGGGGCAGAGCCCTTGGCCGATGCAGGTGCCCCCATCCCCCCGCCCAGGAGGGCCGCATGCAGGGCAGTGGGGCGCTCACCACTCCTCGCGTCCTTGTGGGCCAGGAAGAAGTCCTGCATCTGCTGGCGCCGGAAGTCCAGCTTATAGTCATTATAGCGCTTCACTGCCTCCGTCTCGTCCACCGAGTCATCCAGGGAGAGGAGAAACTCCTTGAAGCTCTTCATCACGGGTGGGGGCACACCCAGGTCAATCTCAGCGATGCTGCCCAGCCTGCGGACAAGGTGCCCAGCAGCAGGTCTTGGTTGGGGAGGAAGCGGGGCCCGAGGTCGCCCACTGCCCCCTTCACACACTGCCCCCAAGCACACAAACACTCCGTGCCCGACCCGTTGATGACTCCCCATGAACCCTCAACATCCCCAAGCCAGCCCACTCCCTTCCTCCCAAGACGCACACGCTGAGGTCCTTACCTGGCCTGAATGGGCAGGACGTGATGCTGCATGATGTGGACGTCCGGGTGGCCCCAGGGCTGAGGAGGGCCGTAAGTGGGGCCCCCCCACCCCCCCAGCATAGGGCATCTCATAGCCACTGTGGTACGGGTCAGAACTGTGCTCATCCCTGAGTGGGGACACGAGAGTCAGAGACCAGCATCACGGGCGCCAGTGGGCAGACAGGCCCCAGCAAGGGAGGACCCACACCCCACCATGCTCGGGCTAACTCACCAGTCTCGTCTCATGCGCTTCTGCGGGGGCTAAGCTCGTGACGTGGAGGCGAGAAGCGCCACGGCGGGTGCGGTCATAGTCCCGGTACTCGCCACGGCTGCGGCGCCACGCCCACGGTCCCACTCTCTGGAGGGGAAGAAAAGAGGTGAGAGAGTTGCATGCCCCCCACCCCCAGAGCCTAGAACCAGAGGTTCAGGGATGGGGTTCAGTGGCCGAAGCACACCCTGTGCATGTGTAAAGCCTAGAGCTTGAGCACAGCAGCAAAAGTAAAAATAAAAGGGCCATAGCATGAAGAGCCTCACAAGCGGCTGGGGAAGCTGGAACTCGGCTCGCCCCGAGCCCAGCTGACCATGGGGCTCCCCGGAGGACAGATGGGTTTTGGGAGTGGGCCCATCACCTCTGGGGGTCCCGGAAGCAGCCGGATGAGACTCCGCCCACCACACTAGCCACCACCTTCGCTGTCCGGACGCTGGGATACTACCTCACGACCAGATTAACAGAGCAAAACCAGTTCGAGCCCAGGTCACGCGGCCACGCGGTCCATTAAAATAGTGGAAACAGTAATGTCCTTTAATGCACTGCATTCCACGAGGTGCAGGAAAGTTTGGCGGGAGGGAGAGATAGAGAGGAGAGAAATGACATACAGAACCCGCCAAGTAGTTGAGGTGTGGGAGGGGGAGGGAGGTGGGGACATTGGTGATGGGAGATGGGTTTGGGTGGAGGGATGGGTGTTGGAACACTGTAGAACCAAAACTCTACATGAGCATCTTGCAATTGTATGTCTAAAATGGTGTAATAAAAATTTTTTTGGGGGGAAGCCAAAGGGCCAAAGAGGTAGTTCAGTGAGTAGGGCACTGGCCTTGCATGCATCTGATGAGGGTCAACCCCTAGCACCCTATACGGCCTTCTAAGCCTACTAGGAGTGATCTGTAAGTGCAGCTGGATGTGGCCTAAAAACAGAACTATAAAAAAAAATAAATAAATAAGTAGATAAATAAATAAGTAAATAAATAAATGAATAAATAAATAATAAAAAAACAGACAAAAGTCGAGAGATGAGGGCGAAGTTCCTGAAGCACAGCCGGTCCCCCAGCCTGAGCACCACTGTCTCACCCAGCAACTCTCCCCGGTCCATGGACTCTCCGGGTCCATTCACAGAAGCCCGGGCCCTCAGCACCAATCTCTCCGTCCTATCATGCTCAACCTCAGGGCTGGAACAACAGCACGGTGGGTCAAGCACTGGTCTCGCATGCGCCAACGATATCTGATCCCCAGAACCTCACAGGGGCACCTGAGCCCAACAGGAATGATCCTTGTTGCAGTCAGGAAGCCCGAACACTGTCCCCCGGGCTGGCCCGCCTCTCCTCAGCTCTGAGGTCAACACACATGCCCTCAGCCCTGCCCGGCACCTCAGAAGCAGGGCCCGGCCTTTCTTCAGCCTCTCCACCTGCACTATCCTAACAAGAGAAAAACCCAGGGCTGGAGACACGGGGCACTGCAGAGGGCACCTGCTTTGCATGAGGCTGACCTGGGTTCAATCCACCAGAACCCCATGTGATCCCCGAGTCTTCCAAGAGTGATCCCAGAGCCAGAGCGATAGTCCAGCTAGGGCATTTGCCTTGCATGCGGCCAACCCAAGTTCGATCTCAGGCATCCCATATGGTCCCCGGAGCACCGCCAGGAATAATTCCTGAGTGCAGAGCCAGGAGTAACTCCTGAGTATTGCCAGGTGTGACCCAAAAAAAAAGGCAAGAAAAAAAAAAAGGTCATTCCTGAGCACAGAGCCAGGACTCAGCCCTGAACACTATAGAAGGCAAAAAAAAAAAAAAAAAAACAGAGAAAGAGCCCTTTTATCTTTTGGGCCACACCCACCACTGTTCAAGGGACCATCAGGGACCACCTGGGGCGCCAGCTTCATGAATGGGCAATGCCACCTCCAGCGGCTCTAGCCCCTGGAGACGCTGTACTCTTAGTCGGCACCAACCTGCCACAGAATTTCTTTGGCCGAAAAGATAATAGTCTTTTCCAAACCAAATATCACCGTGACAACACTCAAAACCTGAGAAGTTGTACTGGGGGCGCCCCCAGCTGTGCTCAGGGGGTCACTCCCAACGTGACAGTATGGCAGGGATCAGACCCAGAGCTCACGGGCACCCTGAGCCCTCCCCAGCCCCAGGAAGGCCCCCCAGGAAGGCTTCCAACTTTGACCGCTGTCCTGTACTGTCCTGTACTCGGCAACATTCAGACCCACTGTCTGGGGTTAGAGGTAGGACAGCAGGGGGCACACAAGTTCAATCCCCAGCATCCCAAATGGCACCCTGAGCCCATCAGAAGTGATCCCTGAGCACACATCTAGGAGTCAGTCATCTAAGCACTGCCAGTACGGCCCAACAAACACAAAACGGTTCAGCTTTGCTCTTAGTATGAGTCTTGACGCAACCCCAACCTCCCTACAGCTGCAACAAAACAGCGTGTAGCTTTGCTCTTAGTAGAGTCTTGCTTGACACAACCCCAACCTCCCCTACAGCTGCGGCTGTCCAAGCTCATATGGGTGGATACAAGCTTTCCAAAACTTCTGTTTTCCCTGGAAAGTCCCACAATTTTGTTGCCTCTTTGTCAACTAAACTGAAGATCTTTTTAAGTAACAAGTTCTGTTTGCTAGAAACCATCCAACACACCCACTGACAAGCATCCTCTGTTCCACAATCAGCCCTTCACTCCATCCCACCAGAACCTGGAGCCTCCTGCCAACTCCAGAGCAGCTGGAGCAGGGCTCCCCTCCAGCACTGCGCAGACAATGCCCAAAGAACAGCGTGCTTTGGAGAAGAGCTGCTCCTCGGGGGACCACAAGCTGTAGGAGGCCGGGTAAAAGGACACAAGACAGGGAGGGGCCTGCATGCCTCGTAAACATGTGGCCAAACCTCACCCAGCACAGGGCAAGTCTGCTGCCTGTGATGCTCCCCACCAAAGTGGTTTTCAGGCACCCCATATCCAAGGGGTGAGCAAGCACCACACAAAAAAGAGGGTCGTGGACAGAAGGACAAGGCCTGGCAAGCTCCACAACCCTAACCCGAGTGACTGAGTGAAACAAATCTCGGAGAGCCCCTGGTGAGCCCCCAAGGACCTACCATGCTCACGTGACACCATCACCACCGCACCAGGCCTCAGAGCAATCCAACAACAAGGAGAAAGGCCTTTATTTTTTTTGGCTTTCTGGGTTACAACTGGGGAGGCTCAGGGTTTCCTCCTGGCTCTGCACTCAGGAATTACTCCTGGCGGTTCTCGGGGACCATATGGGATGCTGGGGATCGAACCTGGGTTGGCTGCGTGCAAGGCAAATGCCCTCCCTACTGTGCTATTGCTCGGCCCTGAAAGAGGTTTTTTTTTTTTTTTTTTTTTGCTTTTTTGGGTCACACCCGGCAATGCTCAGGGGCTACTCCTGGCTCTGCACTCAGGAATGACTCCTGGCGGTGCTCGGGGGACCATATGGGATGCCGAGATCGAACCCAGGCTGGCACAGGCTGGCCGCATGCAAGGCAAATGCCCTACCGCTGGGCTATCGCTCTGGCCCCTAAAGAGGCATTTTTAAACGTTGTGCTGAGCCAGGAACAAGGCTAACTAAGCACAAAACCAAACACCTTCCATCCACTGCTGCAGCCTGGAGCTGGCATCTGCCCCTCCCTGCACAGTGCTCAGGTTTGATCCCTAGCACCATGGACTGTCAAATGCGGGCTTTACACATTCAAGACAAGTGCTCTACTGAGCCATATCCCAGTCCCCCTCCGAAATGTTGGATTGTTGCACACCACCTTCACCTGCGCCAAGGCAGAGCTATCACCAGCCACTGCTCCACACCATCCACACAGACAGAGCCCAGAGAACCTGGTACTCCCTTGACAGGAGCAAACCAGGCCAAAGACATGTTACAATGGGTAAGTCAGCCCACCTTGCAGGCTTGGTCTGGGTTTGATCCCCAGCCTGGCATATGGTTCACCCAGGAGTGATCCCCTGAGCACTGCTGGAAGTAAAAAAAAAAAAAAAAAAAAAAGCACCACCAAGGTTCTGTGGACCCACTACCTAAACAGAACGTGCTATAATACCCCCAAGTCGAAGCCGCTGGCAGCCATATGGTACTGGGGGTCTACTCATCGTTCCACCCCCTCTCATGGGTCTCCCAGCTCCTTCACAGGGTATGTGCAAGGCCATACACCCCACGCCCGTTCCAATCAGAGAAATATTTGGGAACTGTTTTCCGTTGTCTGGGTGCGAGGTGTCACTCCCAGGATGGTCCTCCCTGGTGCTGCCCGCCCCAAGGCGACCCACTCTCCAGAGCCTGGGGACAATGGATTTCCTTCTTTCCATGCAAACCCCAACCAGAGGACACTACCAGTATCCACAATGCCCAGTGGCCTGACAGCGGAACGATCCACCGAACTCACTTGGCAACAGGGACCCAACGGGTATACCTGGACAGCGGTGCCCCAAGCGTCTCTCAGAAAATGGTTCCCCGAGGAGCTGTGAGCATCAGCGGGCAAGAAAGCTCCTGAAGACGCCCCTCACATACCCGATTTAAGGACACTTATTCCTACTTCTGATGGCACACATGAGCACCAAGGGGCAGGAGCACATCCCAGAAGCTCACTACGAGCTCACACAGAATCAATGAGCGGCGGGGAGTGAAAGGGGGAGGACGGCACAGCAGAGAGGGCTTTTGCCTTGCATGTATGTGGCCAGTCCAGGTTCCATCCTCGGCATCCCGTAGGGTCCCCCAAGCACCACCAAGAGTAATTCCTGAGCGCAGAGCCAGGAGGAACCCCTGAGCATTACCGAGTGTGACCCAAAAAACTAAAAGAGTAACAACAAAGCAGCAGGGGAGAAGGTGTTTTGTCCGAGGGCCTTGAGCCCGGCCGACCAGGGGAGGGCACCGTGGGGATCCCCAAAGCCCAAGACACAGCAACCAACCTGATCAAAGCAACATGGTCCACACTCCCCGAAGCGGCGCCGGCCGAACGGGTCTGCCCGTGTTTACACTCGCGACCCCTGCAGTCCTCCAGGCGCGCTGCCAAGCAATAACGCGCGCGCCCTGGCTACTGACAGGGGGTCGCGCTTTCTATCTCCCTTTCTCGGCAATACTGACCCAATGCCCGGGACGGCTCCGGATCTCAGCCGGGCCGTAGCCCTCAGCCCGGCCCGCAGCCCCCATCCCTGCCCGGCCCGCAGCCGAGGCCCCTGCGCGCAGCGGCCACGAGGGAGACGAGGCGGCGCGCGGCGGGCAGGGGGCGGACCCGGCACAAAGCGCGCTCGCACCGGTCGTTCCAGTCGTCCCCTCGACGCCTCTCGTCCCGCTCCCGGGAACGGTCGTAGTCGCTGCGCTCCCGCCGGAACTTGTCCCTGCGCCGCCGGTCGTACTCGTCGTCGCTGTCCCCCATGGCGCGGCGTGCGGGGGTCTGCAGCCCGTGCGGGGGAGATCGGGGTGCGGGACAATGAGCGGCGGGGCGGGGGCCGGCCCCGCCCCAGCCCCGCTCCCCGCCCCCCCCCCCCACCTGGGAGCGGTCGCGGCCGTTAGCCTCGCGACGGGGCCGGCGGGTCTTCTGGACCCGCCCCCTCACTACGGGCGCGCGACGACGACGGCGGCGACGAGGGGATGAGGCGGACGCGGGGCTCTCAGCGAGGAGGCCCGGCGGGGGCGGCGAGAAAGCGGCAGCGGTGGTCACTGGCGGGCTGCGCGCGCCACTCGCGCTGCGCCTGCGCCCCGCGCGCGCGACGTCGCCACCACTCACGCACCGCGAGGCCTGCGCCGAAGCCGACGGCCGGGGCAAGAGACGGGAGGGCGGGCGGGCGCGGGGCTCGACGGGAAGGGGCGGGGCCTCGCAAGTCTCGCGCGCCTTCTAGGACGAGAGTGGCGCGGCCCGCGTTAGTACGGAAGCCGGGCTGGGCCAAGCCGCCACTCTGGGCGACGGGGAGAACTCGCTGCTCCTGGGGCTCCTCTTCGGGCCGTGCTTCAAGTCGGGGCTCCCGTGGGAGTGTCAGGACGCTTTCGCCTTCGGCCATGGTGCCCGGGAGCCCCGCTGCGGGCGTTCCCTTGACCTCGGGAGAGTGGGCGGGCGCCCCTCGCGCCCTCAGCGTGGGGTAGGGGCTGGGGCAGGGAGGCCGTTCAAAGCGGTGCAGCGACCATTTTAAAGCATCTCCCACCATCTTGTGTTCGCACCCGGAGACCCGGCTTAGAGACAGGGGGGCTCTGCCTCTCCGCTTTCCTTAAAAAGACAACCCGCTTTTAAGGAAAACGGGGCATCTCAGCCGTAGCCCCCACCAAGCCTGCGGGGGTGCGGGGCGGGCTGAGGTCCCCAGCGACGACGGGCAGGGTTTGCTTTTCCCCAGGTGAAATAAATGCAGCAGCTTCTCGGGTGAAGTGCGAGGCTCAGGACCAGCAAAGGCCACGCTGGAACGACGCTCAGAGGCCCAGCTCCTCCGCACCTCCCAGGGCTTAGATTCCTCATCCCCCCAAAAAAAAAAAAAAAGGAATCGCCAAAAGGGAGCAAGGCAGAATCCACCGTCCTCTGCAAGACCTGGATTGAGCTGCAAATAGATAGGTGAGGGGCTGGAGCAATAGTGGGCTGGCGGGGTCGCTAGCCTTCACCAGCGACCAAGATTGGATTCCCAGCACCACATATGTCTCTAAGCACCGCCAGGAGTGATCCCTGAGAACCTCTGTATGTTGCCATAAGCCCTAATAGTAAGAAGAGACCAGAGAGATGTAAAGCAGGGAAGACGCCTCACATGTGGCTCACCCTGGTCCCTCAGGCCTTGCCTGTAGTGATCCTTGAGTTCAGGGTCAGGACCAAGTCTAGAGTAGGGTCGGTTAAAGCCCGCAAAATGAAAAAATTAAAATAATACACTTGGGGATGGAAGAATAGTACAGCAGATAGGGCGTTTGCTCTGCATGTAGCTGTCCCAGGTTTTGTGCCCGGCATCTCATGGTTCCCTGAGTAATTCCTGAGTGCAGAGCCAGGAGTAACCCCCTGAGCTTCGCGAGGGTGTGACCCCAAAAAAGCTATATATGGGCCGGAGCCATAGTAAACGCCAGCGGGTAGGGCGTTTGCCTTGCACGCGGCCGGCCTGTGCCGGCCCGGGTTTGATCCCCAGCATCCCATATGGTCCCCAAGCACCGCCAGGAGCAATTCCTGAGTGCAGAGCCAGGAGAAACCCCTGAGCATCGCGGGTGTGACCCAAAAAGAAAAAAAAAAAAAGCTATATATAGATACAATAAAATAATACACAGAATAGGAGATGCTGCTGCCCGCCCCGGCTACAAGGAAGCTTCCCACCAGACTACTCTGAAATACGTGAGGCTCGTGGATCAGAGACGTAGCTTGTGGTGAGTGCCTGCACAAGGCCACGGTGGCTCTGCAGGTATTATCCAGGTGACCGAGCTTGCTCAAGCACCAAGACCAAATGTGGGAGCTCCCAGGACTTGCAACAAACAAGCATTGGGAACTGTGGGGCAGATTCCACATAAACCGACCAGGGCCTCAAAAGACTCAGGTCTCAGTGCTACCATTTGGGAGCCCTGCAAATCCCGGAAATCAGTTCTCAGCTAAAAAAGGCGAACAGTACCCAGCGAGCTGGAGCCAGACTCTCTGTCGTGAGTCAACGAGACAACAGGCGTGACTCTGACACTCCAAGGGGTTATTATTGCGAGAGGAGACAGTGTTTGGAGATGGAAGAGCGGCAGCGGGCTCTCAGCAGTCAGTGGTGACCGTGGCCGAGAGCTCCTGGATGCGCCAGGCACTGCAGGGTTTGCACAGAATATGCCCGTCCCAGCGGGTAGCAGCCCTGGCACTCCCCCTCGGAGGACAGCAACAGTCCGCACTCCTGTGGAGAGAGAAAAAATTCAACAGCTCCGACTCACCAGAAACCCCCGGACCGGACGAAGTTCCCTTTGCCCCTTCACCCAAGGCCTCTGACCTCACACTTGTAACATCCGACATGGAAACTGCGGTCCAGAGCCACGATGCGCACCGTCTCCTCCTGTCCAGGTTCAGGCGATAATGGCGCCGCCACAAACGGAGCATCGGGGGGCAAACTTCCTGTGGCGGGAGGGAATCCAGAAGGGCCATGAGACCAGGCGACAAGGTGACAGTGGGGCCGGAGCGATAGCCCAGCGGGTAGGGCGTTTGCCTTGCACGCTGCCAGCCTGTGCCGCCCGGGTTCAACCCCCGGCGTCCCAAATGGTCCCCGAGCACCGCCATGAGTGATTCCTGAGTTCAGAGCCAGGAGTAACCCCTGAGCATTGCCGGGTGTGACCCAAAAAGCTAGCGGGGAGGGGGGCTACATCCAGGTTCCTCCTATCCGGGTCAGGCAGGGCCCCAGCCTGACCTGTGGAAGTCCTCAATGCAGTGGATCTGGCTGGTGGCGTCCACCGTGAAGGGCACCCCATCGAGGCCACGGTGGCAGACGACACAGGTGAAGCATCCAGGGTGGTAGGCCTTGCCCATGGCCCGCAGGATCCGGTCCAGGATGGGCTGGGAGCAGGTGGAGCACTTCTCCAGTGTGGCCTAGATGGTGGCGGGAAAGGAGGGAGGGTGAGGACTCGGGAGCACCCTTGCAGCTGACCTGGCTCCCCACAGCATGCGCCGTTGGACAAGGGCCCTGTCCCTCATCCCATCCCAGCTTAGCTGTGCTCCTAACCCTCTGGCTACTTCCTCAGTGCCCCCCTTTTTTTTGTTTTTGCATTTTGGGTCATACCCGGCAATACTCAGGGGTTACTCCTGGCTCTGCACTCAGGAATTACTCTAGGTGGTGTTCGGGAACCATATAGAATGCCAAGGATCGAACCCGGTCAGCACCATGCAAGGCAAATGCGCTCTCTGAGACCCTTCCTCAGGGTCCCCTGGGGTGCCTATCTGAGGTCCACCTCAGCGGGACCCCGCCCTCCACTGGCCCACACTCACCACGTAGCAGTGCTCACAGTATGCCCTCCGGTCCACCGCAGAAGTGCTGGCCCCCGCAGCTGGGCCCCGCACGTGGCACACGAGCAGCCGACATGGAAGACGCGATCCAGGGCCACCACACCAGCCCCATCCCCAACCACGTCCTCTCCGCAGCCACCACACCGGCCTGCAGAGCAGTAGGCACCGGGTCAGCGTCCACGCCGGGGTGGCCCAAGCGAGGAGCCACCCCCGGCAACACCCCCTCTATTCACCGCCGCTGGGAGGCTGGTTCATGTCCCGCACCAGTTTCTCCGTCAGCCGCTCAAGCTCCAACTCGGGCGGCTGGTTCAGGGGGCCCCTGTGAGATGTGGAACAGTCATCCGCAAACCGAGGCTGTCTCAGCCCCGAGCCCCCAGACCTCCCCGCCCGACCAGGTGCCAGGGTCTGCGTGGGGCTCACCTGGGGCCCATACCCACTGCTTCTTCCAGGGCTGGTGACTGTGGCTGCTTCCTCTTTGCCCCGGGGCCTGGCTCCCGGCGGCTCCTGTAGCCAGACCCCCAGACTTCACCTCGGCCTGAGAGAGGGGAAGTGGGGGCCTGGGAGGGCCCAGCGGCCTGAGAGGCCCCCCGCCTGGGGGCCACAGCCTCGCACCGGCTGGGCCATCTTCACCTGCACAGGAAAGGCAGGCCCAGCCGGTGTGCAGGCCGTGGTGTAGGAGGCCGGGTTGGGCCCCGTAGGGACAGGAGGGAAGCAGCTGGGGGCAGCGCCCCTCCATTCAGCTTTAGGGGGCAGGCGCCTGGGCGGTAAGCAGGGGGCTGCGGGGCCTCATACGCCTGTGGAGAAAAGCTGGGTCAGACCCCAATATCCCTCGCGCCGCGCACCACCCACAGGGAAGCTCCTGAGTTGACAAGGTCCAGCCTCCTTGGAGTCAGCTTTGGAGTCAGCTGCTCCCCGAACTCTCCACCCAGGACTTGCAGGGGCTGGGGGATTGGGTCACACTGGGGCTCACCTGCCGCTCCGGCCGCCGTACTGGGTGACCACGACCCCCATCTAGCTCAGCCAACATGCTAGTGAGTGAATCAATCTCCGCATCCAGACTTCCCGGGCGCAGGGCGCCCCTGTCTGGGGGCAGCCCCTGAGGTGGGGGAAAGCAAGGGCAGCGTGAACCCCACACTCTCGTCCCTGGCCCCGGGTAACCCCACCTGACCTCGGGGGTCTCACCTGTGGGCGTTGGGGAGCGCCATGGCACCCCGCCCAGGCCAGGGCCCGCTCCTCTGGGCTCCCGGGGGCCTGGTAGCACTGCTCGGACTGCAGGGGGCAGAAACTGACCCTGGGGTGGTGCTGGAGTGCTGGGGGGCCGGAAAGGAGGAGGGTGACATTTGAGGACACCACCTCGTGTCCCAGGAAGGGGCGGTGCCTCGGGGATCGGCCGCGACCGTGGCACCCCGGGCGCCTTACCTGCTCCGTGGGCTGGCGGGGGCCCTGGGACGGCCCGAGGCAGTGCTCTCCCGTGAAGGGCTCTGGCGGGCTCCGGCTGCTTTGGGGGAGCCAGGTGGGGCCCGACATGGCCAAGAACAAGGAGCTCCAGACCCCTGGGGCCCCGCGGAGCCCGCAGCCGCCGGCCTCCCCACTTCTGTCCCACACTCCGCAGACTCCAGGAAAGAAACTTTTCCTGGCTCTTTTTCCCCCCTTCCTCCCCCAATTTTGGGGACGGCCACGCCCCCGGTGACGTCACCGCATTCCTGGGGGAGTCACGTGGCCCCTAAGTACCTCTCCCCGGTCGGCCCCCTCCTGCCCAGTCGGCGTCCGTGCTCCGTTCTGGGCCATCTGCCAAGGCCCGCTCGGGGTGGGGGGCTTGGGGGGGGCTTCGCCGCCACCAACTTTGGCCGCCCAGGCCCCGCCCTGCCCACGGCCACGGGGGACCCCCCGCCCTGCACCCCACCTCCCCGCAGTGCTAGGACAGCTTAGTGTTTTGCTCTTTTATTCAAGATCAGCAGTTAGAAAAATAAAACAGAACATCAGAGCCGCGGGGGCCGACGGGAGCCCGAGGTGGCCCCGCGCCGAGCGGAGACCCAGCTCCCCCAACAAGGCACCGGTGAAGGCCAGGAGGGGGCCCTGGGGACGCTGTGCCTCCACCGGCCAGGGAGACAGGATCCCCCGGACCTACGGCGACCTCGTGGCCCGGAGCCCCCAGGGGGCGCTGCCCTTTCCCTGGCCGCGTGGCCGTCAGATACCCGTGCAGGTGACGGGGGTGACGCCGTGGACGAGCAGCGTGGGGCCCAGGTCCCGAGTCAGGATGTCCAGCAGCGCCAGGTAGCGCGGGTAGCGGGCGGGGTCGGCGGGCGGCCGGGGCAGGTAGAGAAAGGTGAGAGCCGTGGCCGGACCCTCCTGGCCCTGGCCGCCCCGGGCCCGCCGGGCCCCGCGCCCGCCCTGCCGCGCCCCTGCTGCGCGCGGAGCAGCGCGTTGGCGCTTTGCGCCAGGGCCTCGGCCCCGGCGTCCCCGCGCCGCCCGTTCACGAAGTCCCCTTCCTCGTCGTCGGCCTCCGCCCCGGGCCTCGGCGTCGCCCCACGGCACCTCCTGCACGGCCGCCCGGATCCGCAGCTGAGTCAGCAGCGCCCGCAGCCGGCCCTCGGCCGCCCCGGGGGCCTCCCGCGGCCCCAGGCACAGGAAGATGCGGAGCCGGGCGCTGTGCCAGGCGGGCACCATGCCCAGGATGGTCGCCATCTGCAGCAGGAAGAGGCCGCACACGTCCACGTAGCCGGGCCCGCCGCGCGGTCGCAGCAGGTTGAGGGGCCACACGTCCACGTGGTGCGGCGCCGACGAGCCCCTGCAGCCCTGGCCCAGCCGCTCAGGGGCAGAGCCCCGCAGGCACGCGCCAGCACCACGTTTTTGTTCATCTTGAGCGCCGCCGCCACGGTGGCCACGTAATCCTGGGGGCTGAGCGCGCGGGGGCTCCCAGGGGCGCGGGGGGGGGGGAACAGGGTGCTGAGGGGGGGCCTTCCCGAGCTCCATCAGCGGCCTCCGCGAAGGCTGGGTCGCTCAGGAAGTGGTCTTGGGGGGCGGTGTCATCGTAGAAGCCCAGGACCAAGGTGTTGGGCTTCATGCCACCTGGGGGCAGAGGGCAGGTGCAAGAATCAGCCACCGCAGGGACACACCCCCCTGGGCTTGACCTGGCTCAGACACTTTCATATATGTGCAGCCCCACCCCAAGCTTGAGGGGTCCCCATTCTCCAGCGGGGACTCAGTCCTGCAGGCTGCGGCCAGATTCCTCTTTGCAAAGTGCGGCCGCACCCTATGGACCTCTCCACACACTCCCGCTGCTGCAGAGACCGCCCCTACGCCCACAGTGGAGTACCCCCCCGTGGGGTCCCAGAGGCCCAGTGCAGGGGTAGTGTCCTGCTGAACTTGTTTGATCTGCTGAGCAACACCATGAGGTCACACTATTTCTCCTCTAGTTTTCCAGGGCCCAAAGTGGTGAAATTACTGGCCCCAGGTGCCAGGCCAGTACCTAGGGGGCCTGGGACCGGCTCAGAGTTTCTGAACCCCAAGTCCCAAACAAATACCTTTCATAGACGCAGGGGTTTCATAAAACCCCACCAAACAAATAATAGGTATTTGTTTGGTGGGGTTTCAAACTTTGGAGCAGATGGGGGGTCAGAGCGATTGTACAGCAGGAAGGGTGTTTGTTTGCCTTGCATGTGACCCACCTGGGTATGATCCCTGGCATCCATCCCATATGGTCCCCTGAGCACTACCAGGAATAATTCCTGAATCTAGAGCCAGGAGTAACCCTGAGCATTGCCAGGTGTGGCCCAAGAAGCAAAATAATAATAAGTAAATAAAATTTGGAGCGCAGGGCCTGAGGAGACAGTACAGCAGGTAAGGACTTCCCTTGCATGTCCCTGAACCCGTGTGGATCCCCACTCCTCATATGGTTGCCTTAGCACCGCTGGCATTGATTTCCTGTGTGCAGAGCCATGAGTAAGTCCCAAGAACTGCCAGGTGTGACCCAAAAACAAACAGGGAGAAGGGAATCCCTACTCTTGTTCATGTGTTCGGGGGTTGCTTCAGGTGATGGGGGATGGAACACTGGTCTCCTGGTTCAAGGACTGCACTCAGCCTTTGTGTTTCTGGTTGATTGATTGGTTTGGGTGGCCACACCTGGTGGTTCTCAGGAATTACTCCTGGCAGTGCTCCGGGGACCCTGAGATGCTGGGATCAAACCCAGGTCAGCTGCGTGCAAGGCAGATGCCTTCCCCATTGTGCTATTGCTGAGGTCCACTCAGCCTTTTGTGCTGTCTCCTCCCTGTCTGTGGTTTTGTTTTGAAATCACAGAAGTGCTCACTCCTGGCTTCTTCAAGAGTCACGCCCAGCAGAGTTCAGGGGGTATTCAGCAACGCTGGAGCTGAGATCCAGCCCAGTTCAGGGGCCCTCAGCAATGCTGGGGATGAGACCCAGTGGAATTTAGGAGTCCTCAGCAATGCTAGAGGTGAGATCCAGCCCAGTTCAAGGGTCTTCAGCAATGCTGGAAGTGAGACCCAGACCTCTTGCCTGCAGAGCCTGTACTCCAGCCCTCTGAAGCACCTCCCCGGCCCCAGAGAGCAAGGACAGGAACTAGTCTTCCATGCAGCTGACCTGGAGGCGATCCCTGGCACCACACAGGGTCCCCCGAACCACTGCCAGGAGGGAATCCTGAGCACAGAGCCAGGAGGAAGCCCTGGGCACTGCCCAGAGTACACCCAAAACCAAGGGAATAACTGAACATCTGGTCTAAATGAACTCACCCCATTGAGCAGGGCTGAATGTCCAGACAGACCCCCTAAATCAAACTAGCTGACACATAGGCTGAGGAGCGGGGGCGTCCCCGGGGGCTGGGCCTAAGCTCGCTGGACAATGAGACCCCTCCCACACTCAGGCTGGGGCCACTACAGCTCCTCGTGCCCAGATCCTGCCCAGCATGTCTTGGAGGCAGTGTCCACTGAGCTGAACTTTTTTTTTTTTTTTTTTTTTGCTTTTTGGGTCACACCCAGGGATGCTCAGGGTTACTCCTGGCTCTGGGCTCAGGAATCACTCCTGGCACTGCATGGGGGATCATATGGGATGCCGGGATCGAACCCAGGTGGGCTACATGCAAGGTAAATGCCCTACCTGCTGGACTATCACCCCCGCCCCACTGAGCCGAACTTTATTCTAATCTGGCTTATTGTCAGCCAGATTGTTAGCAGAGCCAGTGGGCCTTGGCCAGGAGATGAACACAGCTCAGGTACCAGCAACGAGGCAGCTGAGTGGGTGGATTTGCTGGGAAATTTAACTCCGCCCAGTGGCATCCAGGGCGTCCTCAGCACTGCTGGAGGTGAGACCCAGACCTCTTGCCTGGGGTGCAAGGAAGACGCCTGGGCTCTCACGACACACTCCCAAAGCCAGACAACATCCACTCCCTCCCATAAACCACTGGGGCCAATTCACACCACTGTCCCCTCTTGTAGGGCCAGCTGAGAACCCACTGGGGCACAGAAGCTCTGCCACCCACAGAGGTACCCACTGTTACTCCTCTCCCAAATCTGTCTACGAAGAGGCCATTTGTGTGGATTGGGCAGCCTATTCCTAGTCCCACAACTGCCAGTGCCCTTCAAAGCCCAATTTTTGGATCAGGAAAAAAAAAAAAACCGAAAAAACTGTCACCCCCACCTCCACCGTTTCCCCTTGGGGACCACATCCCACAAGCTGGTCAGTATCTCTGCATGCTGGGCATTTATCTGCCCCAGACAGCCAGTTCCTTTTGCAGTTTGCAATCTGTGGTTTATCCCTGCCCAGGGCTAGCGGGTGGGGGCAGAGATTGGGAGGGACCCATGAGGGAGCCTGGAGGGAGTAACAAGTAGAACGACTCACCAAGGCCCGAAATCCGCAGCAGGTGCTGGGCCCCTGGCGCACGGAGGGGAGAGGGTGAGGGTCCACAAAGGCCTTCACTTGGGCCCGGTCCACCAGGCTCAGCCATGCCCCGTACTGTGGCTGCACGGGGTCGGAGGGTAGAGAGTCTGCGGGCAGGCGGGCAAGGACGGCCTATGTGGGGCGAACTCGGGCACTTCCTCCCAGAGCCCGGATCCCCAGGGGTGGCAGAAGGAAAGGCCTGGGCTGGGAGAGAGAGAGACACGCATACAGAGACAAGAGACACAGGGACAGAGAGGCAAAGAGAGTTATGAAGAGAGATACAGAGAGACGAAGAGATACACAGAAAGAGACACAGGGAGACAGAGATAAAAAAGAGACAGTCAAGGGAGAAAAGACACAGACGGATACAAGGGACAGAAAGAGACACATAGAGACACAGAGAAGGCCAGAGCGATTGCACAGCGGGAAGGCGTTTGCCTTGCATGCAGCTGACCCGCTGGTTCGATCCCCGGCATCCCATATGGTCCCCCAAGCACCGCCAGGAGTAATTCCTGAGTGCAGAGCCAGGAATAACCCTGAGCATCGCCGGTGTGACCCAAAAAGAAAAAAAAAAATCCTCATCTATCTACTGTTGGGGAAGTGGGGAGAGAGGTGGAAAAGAGAGACACAGACATGGAGAGACACAGAGAGACAGATGGCGTGGGCAGGAGCCAGGCAGCTCACCGAGGTCTCCCAGTGTGACGTGGCCCAGCACGTAGAGGCCGCCCTTCTTGAGCTGGTTGGCCAAAGCGCAGCAGGGGAAGAGCCCCCGTGGGTTGCCCACCAGGAGCAGCAGCTGAGGCCGCCAGAATTTCACATGTTCCTTCCGGACATCCAGGCGGAGCAGGTACTTGCGCACCTGCAGGCAGGGGAGGTGCTGGGGTCAGGAGAACCCGGGCAACAGCACCATGGCCACCCATGGGCACCGACCCCAGCTGGCAGGTCAGGGTCAGGAGAACCCGGGGCAACAGCACCATGACCACCCATGGGCACCGACCCCAGCGGCGGGTCAGGCTTGGTCCCTAACGGCCTATCCCAGCCACCAGTCCTCAGAGCCCCCTCTCGGCTCCCACCTGGTGGAAGAGCAGGGCCTGGCTGACGTAGCCCCAGCTGCTGGGGCCCCGCGGCGGTGAGCAGTGCGGAGAGCAGGCCCATGAGGAGCAGGGAGCCGCCAGCGTCCCCGGGGCTGATGAGGAACATCATGAGAAGGCATGAGGCCACTCCCAGGAGGCAGGTGTGCCAGGAGAAGAGGCTGAAAGTGGGGCTGGGGAGAGGAAAGGGGCTCAGAGCCGAGCTGCGCTCTCCAGCCCCCGCCTCCGCCTTGGGGACACGGGCCTCTTCTCTCACCGGAAGTTGGGGGCCGAGGCCCATTCTAGGCTCAGGCAAGACAAGTCCACTGCAGCATAGGCCACCAGGTAGAAGACGGTGACCACAGCAGCCAGCGTGTTCAGTTTCCCGACCAGGAGCACCAGCTGTGCAAGAAGCAGGGCTCAGCTTTGGGGGGCAGGAGGTGAGGGGACGTTCGTTCCCAGCAGAGCCTGGCCCACCGAGCACCACTGAGAAGAGCCCCCAAGTCCCGAGCAGGGAACAACCCCTGAGCAATGTCCCCAAGCCAAAAAAAAAAAAAAAGGATAAACAAAAGAACCAGAAACTGGTATTTACCCACCACACACACACACACACACACACACACACACACACACACAGAGTCCAGGAGCAGCGGGGAGAGAGGAAGGGGAAGACTTACTTGCACGAGACCCCAAGAATAAAGCACAGCACCCCACGGATTCCCCGCCGGACACCACCTTAGCAGGCGCCAAGATCACTCCTGTAAGGGACAGACCGGTGAGCCGGTGCTGAGGGGGACGCACACACAGACACGAGAGGGCGAGCCCGAGTCACAGACACCAGCTCCGAGTGAGGTGCACGGCAGCCAGCACACACCGAAGAGGTCATCCTGGGCCAGGGGCGTGCAGGATCCGGGAGGCGCCTGAGCGAGCGAGCTCATGGAAGCAGACAGCGAGATCGCATAGACGCCGATGAGCACCAGCGGGGGCCACAGGCTGATGGCACGGAAGAAGCCGTAGTCCTCCTGCAGGAGGGTCCTGTGGGGACGGGGGGCAACATGCTGGAACGGGCCTCCAGGGCGTGTCCCTGTGTCAGGATGCTGCTGGGTGTCCTTCACCCCAGCCCGATCCTGGGGGCCGCAGAGGGGGAGTCGCTGCCCCCAGAGCAGCCTGGCACACATCTGTGATGTGAGAGGGCTCACCTGTTGTCTGAAGGGCTCTCAATTCCTTTTGATTTTGATTTTGGGCGACCCAGTGATGCTCAGGGCTTACTCCTGGCTCTTCACTCAGGAATTACTCCTGGCGGTGTCCAGGGGACCATATAGGATGCCGGGGATGGAACCTGCTCTACACCCACTCTGGCCTCTGATTGGTCCTCTTATAAACCCTTATTTGCATACCCAGTCTGATTGGTTCCCCACATCCCGTAATTTGCATAGACACATCTGCAGTCTCATTGGTCAGATGCGCCCTGATGCCTTTTTGGGTCACACCCAGTGATGCTCAGGGGTTACTCCTGGCTCTGCACTCAGGAATTACTCCTGGCGGTGGCTTGGAGGACCCTATAGGATGCTGGGGATGGAACCTGGGTCAGCTGCCGGCAAGGCAAATGCCCTCCTTGCTGTGCTGTCACTCCAGTCCCGGCTCTGGATTTGGCAGCTGCCCCCAGTAACACAGTGTCACTGATGGTGTATGAGTACCCCCAGGCAAGGTCATTGGCAGACAATGGCTTCGATCAGAAGCTCATTCCTCTGCCAGCAGAACCAGCCCCATTTTCCTGCAGCCCAGGACATGGGTAGGACCGACAACAGAAAGAGAGCCATTCAAAGGGCAGGAGGCGGGGCCAGGCACACGGCCAACCCGGGACCTCCCATGGGTTCCTGAGTCTCACCAGGAGTGATCTGTGAGCACAGAGCCGGGAGTAAGCCCTGAGCACTCCCGCGTGTGGTCGGAAACAAACAACCCACAAGTCCCTGGGCCTGGCCTCTGCGTCCCTCTGCACTAGGACGTTGTGTGCTCCCCTCCGGCCCTGCCGCACCTGTCACAGGTGAAGCTGGAGAGGAAGAAGAGCAGCGTGTAGATGAAGAGCGTGTAGGCCACAGCGATGATGGTGCCCAGGGGGATGGCCCGGCTGGGGTCCTTGAGCTCCCCTGGATGAGAGAGTGGTCAGACAGCCCCACAAGGAGCCCCAGCCACACCCAGCCCTGCAGCCCCGCTCACCTGACATGTTGGCCCCTGCCATAATGCCAGTGCAGCCATTGAAGAGGACGGCAAAAGACGCTGGCGAAGGTCATCATGGCGCCCGTGGTATAGTCCTTGGCATAGCCAGCTGGGGACACCACCCCAAGACAGGAAGAAATCAACATTCCTCAGGGGCCCACACAGGCTCCACCCCACCCAGACCCCTGCCTCACCCCTGGCTCTGCCTCTCTGGCC
>JAJIBD010012572.1:0-14527 GCA_021461705.1 Cryptotis parvus | reverse complement strand
AGCAGAGGTACAATTTGGTGTGTCTCTCACCCTGGCGGGCGGCCGGCCACCCACCTGGAAACAGGGAAGTGCAGGCCTTCTACGTCCTTCCTAGGCGGGCACTGTCCCTCTCCGGGACTCCAGGCATCAGAAGACCACTGACACATAGAAGCCAATGCATCCACGAAAGCGTGAACCCTCTTAACACTCCTGACCTGTTGCTTTACGGAAGTTGCTTCTCCTCTTCGCCTCCTTCCTGACTTTTTTTCTCTGAGCGTAGGTGCCAGACTGGAGGAGAAACCGTGTGAGCCGGCGGAGGCTGGCACTGCCCAGCACCCTGTTCACCACAATTCTTGCTCCAGCCGGAGTCTGGGGTCCCGAGACACCACATGGCAGGAGCACTCCCACGCTGTGGGGGTCACGTGGGACTCGGTGTGGCATGGAACATTGTGTGGGGCGAGGAAGACCCCGGCAAACTTCATCAGTCTTAACCCTCTGCAGACACTTCCTTGGGGCGATCTGCGGTGGGTGAAGAGGAAGGCTTGGCTTCAAACCCTTCAGGGGCTCGCTACCCCAGCCCTATATTTGACCAATACCCTTAGAATGTAACGTGTCTAATCCAAGAATGCTAGTAGCTCTCAACGTCGACTGGCTCTAAGGCAAAAGTCAGCAACTGAAGGCGTCCAGGCTCTCGTCCAGAAGCTGTTAGGCTTGCATGTCCCTGCAGCTATTTACCTCACCCCTTTGCTTGGGGCATTGCCTGGCCGGTGCTCAGGGGGATACAAGAGTGTCAAATGGACACTTCTTGGGTCTCGAGGCGCCGAGACCGTGCTCAGCCCTGGGGCATCATCTCGGCCCGGGTCATTTTCACCTGGTGACGCAGCTCCAAGCTCCGGCCCACACCGCCCACCTACCACCCCAGCAGGTGGGCTGCGTGGTCACCGCTGGGTCCCACCCTCCTTGGAGTGGCCAGGCAGGGCAGGGCTGGGTGCTATGCCCATCAGCAGTGCCCCCTGCCCTGCCCCCTGGCTGCTTGGCGAGCTAGCTCCTCTGACATCATCCTGCCTCACATGACCCTGTGAGACTCAGGGGCTTTTGCATGCAGGCGCCTTCTCTGTCTCGGTGTGTCTCATATGGGACCTACTTTTCGCAGGGTGTCAGCTAGGCCTGACATATGTCCGGCTCCCCTGCAGGGGATTGCTATTGGGCTCGACTCCCTGGGAGCCCAGCGCCCACTGGCAGGCCCCTTTCCACTCCAAGTTCCAGATGCCCCCTGACCCCAGACATCTCCGCTTTGACCTTGGAGGCCCTGCCATCTCCCTGGAAACCTCGACCTCTGACCTCATCACCCTCTGGCCTTCCTCAAATCTGGAGCAGCTCCTGTTTGCTCCTGGCAAAACACAGCATGTTCGCTGACTTAGAGAGTGTCCTGGCGTCTCAGCAACTCAGTTTCTGTTCTTTTGGGACAAATGGGGGTTTCTTGGGCGTAGCACCTAAACTCAGAGGGGGTGGAGGGCTCCTTGCCCTTCAGTCAGCTGGGACGGACACGCAGCTGGTGACCTTCCCGCGCCGGGCTATCACCTGGTGGGTGCAGTTTGGGTCAGGCCGCCAGCCCACCACCCCTGGTTTCAGAAGGTTCTTCCCCCCCCCCCATCCACAGGCCCCCTTTTGTTTTGGCCCACCCTTGCAGTCTAGCTCAGTGATGCTTGAGGGCCCGGTTGTTGCTGGGGTGGAACTTTGGCGTCTGGCGGCAAGGCGACGCCGGTGCATTCCAGCTCTCCCGGCCTCTTCCTTCCCGCTCTCAAACTGGGCCACCCGCAACGGTGGGAGAGAGTGGGGCAGCTCCAGTGTGGTGGCCTGGGCTGGAGGTCAGCACTGGTCCAGGGGTACCCGGGACCACGAGGGATAACCGGGTGGTCCTGGGACCGTGGTGCCAGGCGTTAAAATTCCAGATCAGTACGTTATGACGGTCCACAATCCACAGACCTAGCCCCCTCAAGTCCCTCTGTGGATTGAGGAAATCTCTGGTACTGCGTAGGTTCTTCGAGCACCCCGGGAGTGAAGCCGAACACAGAACCGGGAGTAAGCTCTGACTCCACTGGGTGTGTCCAAACTCCTCGTTCCGACAAAGGCATTTCTAGAATATGCTGTCAGCTGTTTTGGGCTCATGGTGGGAAATGATGACACCTCTGCTTGTCCGTGTGAGGTCGCTTCTTAGGGAGGGTCTGTAACTAGATAAGCATGAAGTAAGAAACGAAAAGTTAGTTGCTCTGGGTGCTTGAAACGGCCCAGAAACTTGGCTACCCTACTCGTCAGACAAAACTACGCATGGCCTGATGTCGTCGGTCATTTCTGGTTCACAGAACTATTAACCGAGGGATGTCCCTCCACAAACCAATTGTTTATAAACGATCCTCCAGTCTGAGCAGGGCTGGAGGAAGCCCAGGCTTAGGTGCCTCCTGCCCGCAGCTGACCTGGGTTCGAGCCTCAATGCTGCATAGGGTCCCTGAGCCCTGCCAGGAGTGACCCAGAGCATAAACCAGAGTCAGCCCTGAAGGCAGTGCGGGATGAGAGAAAAGGGAGACGCTTAGAACTGATTCCTGTCAGGAGAGTCGCTGCCTGGCTGGTGGGGGGGCAGATTCAAGCCCTGGTCTGGGCTGAGGATGACCTCAGGAATCAGCTTAGGGGCTGGAGAAGGAAAGCCAGTGGAGAAGGCAGATGCCTTAGCTTGCATGCACTGACCCATTTTATCCCCAGCATCCCAACTGGTCCCCAGCACTACCAGGAATTACTACTCAATAATTCTTAGGTGCAGAGCCTGGAGTAAGCCCTGAGCAGCACCAGGTGCTGCCCCCAAACAAAGAAGGAATCCAGCCTCGAGCTCCCTGTAACTTTTGTGCCTGACCAGAACCTCAGAGGTGCATCAACTTTGGAAAAAAGGTAGCTGGAAGAGTCCGCCCAGGCTGGGCTGGGTTGGGGTTTGATCCAATATGGCGGCACCTTGAGTGCAGAAAGGTGGGGAGGGCGCTCAGGGAAAGTGACTCCAGGGTCACCTCTATCCCCTGAGGCAGCCAGACCCAGAGCCTGGCCTGCAGCCTTCAGAGACAGCATGAACTTAGAACTTTGAACTTCTAGCCTCAAGAATGTCGAGATACCCACGATTTCTGGGACCATGAGTTGGCGTACTTTGCTCTGGACAGCCAAGGGAATATGGAGCCCATGTGGGCTCCTGTGTTTGGGCTAAGCAAGGCGGAGGCCAGGTCCTCTGAGAGCAACTCGGATATTGCTCCTGGGACAGGAACCTGCAGAGCATTGAGATGGAGAAGGGTGGAGGGCAGCGGGTGTGGTTTATAAACCCCTCTAGGCTTGGTTTGAAAACCTCCTGTTGGGGTGTGGGGAGACAGTTCAGAGACCTTTACCCCTGCACATGGACGACTTGGGTTTGTGAGGCTGGGGTGTCGCCGCCCATCTTTAAAAACAAAAGGCCTGTCTGGAGAGAGAGAGAGAGAGAGAGAGGAGAGAGAGAGAGAGAGAGAGAGAGAGAGAGAGAGAGAGAGAGAGAGAGAGAGAGAGAGAGTGCCCTGGAGGTCAACTGCCTCATTATTGCTTCAGAGAGGAGATCAGCAATCAATGGTGAATCTCCTGCAGGCTGCCCTTACAGCTCTGTTCTCATCTGCTAAGAAATAAAATGTGGGAAATAGCGCTGCCTCTGCTCTGCCTTAGAGAAGACCAGATTACAACACGCCCACTGTCCCATTTCTGATCTACTGAAATGTCCCATTTTGACATATCGCATCCTGCTATGTGGCTTGCAAAAGAGTCTACATTGTCTGCCTTGCAAATGCTCGGGGTCCCAAGTCTCTTGGGCTCGTGAGCCCTCAGCACCATGGCTGACTCTCTTGTTGCAGTGAGTTTCTGAATGTATGAATAAACTTTGTTTCTGTGCTGGTTCTCTCTGTTTGTAGTTTCTGTGTAACTTGGGAGTGGTGGGTCTGGCGAGGGTTGGCTGGGAGCTTGGCAACCTAACGGGCTCCATTCCTGGCACCTCACAGAGTCATCTCAACCCTCCAGGAGTGCTCCTTGAGTGTGGAGCCAGGAGGGAGTCCTGAGCACAGCCTGGTGTGGCCCAAAAAAGCAGAAAAGAGAAGACAAAAGAAGGGAAGAAAAGAAGGAAAGAAAGATAAGGAGAGAAGAGGGGAGAGGAGGGGAGAGGGAGAGGAGGGAGAGGAGGAGAGGAGAGGAGGGGGAGAGGAGAGGAGGGAGAGGAGGGGAGGGGAGGAGGGGGGGGGAGGGGGGGAGAGGGAGGAGGGGGAGGGGAGAGAAGGGAGAGAAGGGGAGAGGAGGAGGAGAGGGAGGAGAGAGAGAGGGAGAGGAGGGGAGAGGAGGGAGGAGGGGAGAGGAGAGGAAAGGAGGGAGAGAGGAGAGGAGGAGGGGAGAGAAGGTTGGGGAGGTGAGATGCACCAGGGGAGAGGAGAGGAGAGGAGAGGAGAGAGAGGAGGGGGAGGGGGAGGGGAGGGAAGAGAGGAGAGAGAGGAGAGAAGGTTGGGGAGGTGAAATGCACCCAGGAGAGAGGAGGGGAGAGGAGGGAGGGGAGGGAGAGGGAGAGGAGGAGGGGAGGGGAGGAGAGGAGAGGGGAGAGGAGAGGGAGAGGGAGAGAGGAGGGAGGGGAGAGGAGGGGAGGGGAGAGGAGGGAGGAGAGGAGGAGGAGAGGAGAGGAGGAGGAGAGGGAGGGGAGAGGAGGGGAGGGGAGAGGAGGGAGGAGGAGGGAGGGAGAGAGGGAGGGGAGGAGAGGAGGGAGGAGAGGAGGGAGGAGGAGAGGGGAGAGGAAGAGGCAGACGGGATCGGGCGGGTCTCCCAATGCAGGTCCAAGCCTGCAGGCAGCTTCTCTTGGGCACAGCCCCCACACCCCAGGACACAGCCCCTCCCTGTGGGCAGCCCAAGGGAGGCCGGCGCTGCTCTGCAATGTGGAGGAGATCTTGTTCCCCTGAGAGAACGTGGGTCACCCCTTCCCCCCGTAAGCTGTGGCGCTTGTGGTCGCTGAGGCCACCCTTGAACTGGACCTTGACTGATGGCTCCATGGCAGCGACTGGTGGACCGAATCCCGAGGCGGGCGCCAGAGAGGCCCTGGTCTGCCCACCCTTTGCCTCCACCCACGTGCTGCCGCGACACTGGGGTTCCTCAGGCAGGCCCTGCACCCCCCGGCTGGGCTTACGCCATAGCCGACTCCTGGTCCCGCAGCGTCGCTCCGCTGGATGACTCAGGGGCCTCGTGGCCTGCCAACAGTGCTCCCATTCTTCCCGGCTCGAGCACACGGTGGACCTCCCTCCCAGCCGCCTTGTTTCATTTCCTATCAGCCCTGGGCTCCTGCCCACTTTCCCTCCTGCAGGCTCAGAACCAAGATGTGATTGTGTCCTGCCCGGGAGGGCCGCCCCCCATCACCATCCTGCCGCACCCCACCTTGGCTGGTCCGGGCCGTCCGGCTCCACCTCAAGAACAGAACGTCTGAACGTTGGCTCTGGAACTTTCCTGGGAGTTCCGAGGCCCTGTGAGTCATCCTCCTCCAGCCCATCCCCCGATGTCCTGCCTAACTCGGTCACTGAGATGGACAGAGCAAGGTTGGAGGATGGACCTGGGCAGGCAGGAAGGGGGCCATGTGGGGGCTCCGCTTGCTCTGTTCTCACCTGTCCTTAGCCTCCTTCATTGGAGCGGGCATGGAACACGGGGAGGGCCAAGGCTCGCTTCCTGACTCCCCCCCCTGGAGATGAACTCCTGGAAGGCAGGAATTTGAAGGGGGCTGGATGTTCGATCCTTGGCATCCCATATGGTCCCTGAGCAGTGCCGGGAGTGATTCCTGAGTGCAGAGCCAGGAGAAACCCCTGAGCATTGCTGGGTGTGACCAAAGCAATAAAAACAGGCAGGAATGTGACAGCCTCACTGACCAGCCCGGCCTGGCAGCTTAGGCTGGGCCCTTGCAACCCGCCTCTGGTTGTTTTGATCGTTTTTGGAGGTTGGGGAGGTGGGATGCACCAGGCAGTTCAGGCCTCTGTGCTCACGAGCCCATGCAGGGCTGGGGCTCAAACCAGACCGGCCATAGGCAGTGTCTCACCCGAGTTGTCTCTCCCAGGAAGCCAGCTGGGGCCAGCGGGAGCTGCTCCGGGCCTCACATGTGCTAGATCTGGCTTTAGCCCAGCCTTGCCCACCAACGGGCCTTGTGCGGCTCATGTCAACTCTAGCTATGAAGTGGCCTAAGCCATCACTAGCCAGGGCTGTGCCTGTGCAGGGCCCGAGGCTGTCCATACCCAGGCGGGGCGAGAGAACGCTCTCCTTGCTCTTTTTCCTTCCTTCCTTCCTTCCTTCCTTCCTTCCTTCCTTCCTTCCTTCCTTCCTTCCTTCCTTCCTTCCTTCCTTCCTTCCTTCCTTCCTTCCTTCCTTCCTTCCTTCCTTCCTTCCTTTCCTTTCCTTCCTTCCTTCCTTTCCTTCCTTCCTTCCTTCCCTTCCCTTCCTTCCTTTCCTTCCTTCCTTCCTTTCCTCTCTTCTTCCTTCCTTCCTTCCTTCCTTCCTTTCCTTCCTTCCTTCCTTCCTTCCTTCCTTCCTTCCTTCCTTCCTTCCTTCCTTCCTTCCTTCCTTCCTTCCTTCCTTCCTTCCCTTCCTTCCTTCCTTCTTCCTTCCTTTTCTTCCTTCCTTCCTTCCTTCCTTCCTTCCTTCTTCCTTCCTTTCCTTCCTTTCCTTCCTTCCTTCCTTCCCTGTTCTGGGTCACACCACCTATGCTCAGGAGTTATTCCTGGCTCTGCACTCAGGAATTACTCCTAGTGGTCCTCAGGGGACCATATGGGATGCTGGGGATTGAACCTGGCTGGCTGCATGAGGCAAATGCCCTCCCCACTGGACTATGGCTCGGGCCCCAAGGACTTTCTAACAATCAGGTGGGAGGTATCCTATGGCTGCCCCGTGCTCTGGTGCTCAGGATAAAGAAGGAGGCAGGCTGCGGGCAGAGACGGGGAGGCGGGGGTGGGGGGAGGAAGAAAGTGTTCTTTGGGCAGGGCTGAATCCCCTGATCAGCCTGGCAGGCAGGTGGGTGTGAGCGAGGCTGATTCGGCCTTCACTCACAAGCAGGAAGGGTCCTGTGGGGAACTCGGACTATATCAGGACCCGAGTCCGCAGGGGCTGGACCAATAGCTCAGCACTAAGGTGCCTTGCACACTCCCAACCCGGGTCCAACCCTGAGCACAGAGTCAGGAGTAAGCTCTGAGCACGACATGTGCCCTCCCCCAAAAGACCCAAGTCCACACCCGGCCCCTAGACACTTTTTTTTTTGCTTTTTGGGTCACACCCGGCAATGCTCAGGGCTTACTCCTGGCTCTGCACTCAAGAATTACTCCTGGCGGTGCTGGGGGAGCATATGGGATGCCGGGCGATCGAACCCGGGTTGGCCTCATGCAAGGCAAATGCCCCCGTGCTATCACTCCGCCCCCACTTTCATCCCCCAACAGTGATCTCAGGGGCTTTAGTGCTGGGTCCACTGCTAACGGCTCCTCGGCCAGGTCTGAGCCACCAGCTGCTATTGTCCAGTCTGCAAGCTCAGAGCCTTCCTGACTGTGTGAGCCACACCTGCACACTAGGACTTACTCCTGGTGCTGCTCGAAGACCCTATGGGGTGCCAAAGGCCAGCCACAAGCACAGCTCACTGTGCTACCTCTGGAAAGATTTTACTTCTTTGTTTGTTTGTTTGTTTTGGGGACACACCCAGCAATGCTCAGGGGTTGCTCCTGGCTTTGCATTCAGGAATTACTCCTGGCGGTGCTCGGGACCACATGGGGCTGCGGGGCTTGGGGGATCTGGGTTGGCCAGAACACCGGCTGACGCGATACAAGGCAAACGCCTGCCCGCTGCACTGTGGCTCCAGACTCAGTTTTCACATTCTTTAAAGGGCTGCAGGAAGAATGTCCAAAGTCTTCTGGTACAGGTGGTTATGTGGAATTCTGTTTTCCAGGAAGCATCTGATGGGGACACTCATTCCTTTACCTGCTTTAAAGGGCACAGCTGGAATTAAACAGCCGCTCCCTGGAAGGCAGGGTCTCCCAAGAGGAAAATAATTTGCCTCCTGGTCCTTGGTGAGAAAGGAGGGGTCCTCATAAAGCAAAGGGGCTGTGGTCCCAGATTCTAAGCAGACAGGGGGTCAGCTCCAGCTCGTCACCCCGAATGAGACCTTCAGTGTCATTCAGTTCCACGGGTGCTGCTTACTCCTGAGACCATGTCTGAAAGATGCCTCTGGGCCAGATGTGCCTCTTGCTGTGAGCCCCGTTTCTCAGTCACAGACCGACCCTCCGGTCGAGGGCACATGTCCCCCATACTTGGAAGAAGGCAGAAGGTTCCTGCGGTGTTCTTGGAATCATTAACTAGCTTCCTTCCCTCTTGCTCACCAGCTGTGTGGCCGTCTGCAGGGCCAGCTGGTACCGAAGGCCTACTCTGAGACTCGCTCTCTCTGTCTCTGTCTCTCTCTCACTCTCTCTCTCACTCTCTCTTGCTCTCTCACTCTTTTGCTCTCTGTCTCTCTCACTCTATCTCGCTTTCTCTCACTCTTATTGCTCTCTCGCTCTCTCCTTTTGTTCTCTCTCTCTCTCTCTGTCTCTCTCCGGCTTTCGCTCTCTTGCTTTCTTTTTCTCTTTCTCTGTCTCTCTCTCACTCTCTTGTCTCTCTCTTAGCTCTCTCTGTCTCTCTCTTCTCTCTCCCTCCCTCTCTCCCTCTTGCTCTCTCTCACTCTCTCTTGCTCTCTCTTGCTCTCTCTCTCTCTCTTGCTCTCTCTCACTCTCTGTCTCTCCCTCTCTCTCTCTCGCTCTCTCTTTGCTTTCTGTCTCTCTCTCTCTCCTCCTCCTCTCTCCCTCTTGCTCTCTCTCACTCTCTCTCTTGCTCTCTCACTCTCTCACTCTCTTGCTCTCTCTGTCTCTCTCTTGCTCTCTCTTACTCTCTCTCACTCTCTCTGTCTCCTCCCTCCCTCCCTCCCTCTCTCTCTGTCTCTCTCCGCTCTCTCTTGCTCTCTCAGCTCTCTCTTGCTGTCTTGCTTTCTCTCTTGCTCTCTCACTCTCTCTGTCTCTCTTTCTCTTTTGCTCTCTCCTCTTGCTCTCTCTCTCTTGCTGTCTTGCTTTCTCTCTTGCTCTCTCTCACTCTCTGTCTCTTTCGCTCTCTCACTCTCTCTTGCTATCTTGCTTTGTTTCTTGCTCTCTCACTCTGTCTCTCTTTCTCTTTCGGCTCTCTCTCTCGGCTCTCTCTCATTTAGCTCTTGTCAGTACTCAAGGGTCACTTCCACCTAGGTCAGGCTTGACGCTGGCTCCCAGCCGTGTTTTGGGGGCTATGTAGGGGGCTTCCTGCCTGCCCAGCCTGGCTGCTAGTCTCTGAGTCATCTCTCCTGCCCTTGAGCTGCTGTCCAGCCTGTTCCCTCTGGACCTTCTCAGCCCAGATGCTGCCCGTTCAGGACTTGGGGCAACAAATGCAGAGTTCAACCATAGCTCCACAGAACTAGAAACCTTTGTGCCAAGCTCAGTGACAGAACCAAACAGCGGTTGCCAAAACACACACACACACACACACACACACACACACACACACTACCAATTACAATGTCAAAGCAGGACCCTTGGGTGTGGAGACTCTGAAGACCAAACCAGGAATGCGAAGCTGCTCCCGGCCCTTTAGAGAGGAACAAGTGAGTAAGACAGGAGTGGGGGGTGGGGGGATATGTGAGGGGCGGAGAGGGGCTCCACACCGCCACTGGCTCTGCTGAGGCCACGCCCTTCCTGGGCTTGCACCCAGAGCACCTTCCAGAGTGACTGTCGGGAGACTTATGCGCGCAGCACGCCAGGTGCAGGGAGCCACGCCCTCTTCCACCACCAAAGAGCCGGTGCAGACATTTCCTGCACCTGCAAGTGCCGGCCGGGAACTAGACTTGCGTGGCTTCCCAGGCTCGGCGGGAGCTCAGCCTCTCCAGCGCGGCTGTCGGACCTGGTGACGGGGTCCGGGGATGGGTGTGGGGGGGAGGTCGGGGTCCTTCCTCCGACGCGCCCCGCCTCCCTCCTGAATCCTCCTGAGCGCAGGGTCCCGCGGCCGCCGGTGCAAAGGCGGCCACACCGCGCCCACTAGCTGCGGACGGAGGTTTCGGGGTCCTGCCCAGCCGCGCACCAGCCGGCCCCGCGCCCGCTGTCGGGGACCCGCGCGGCCCGACGCGGCGGCAGGAGGCGGCCACTTTCCCTTTGGTTGCGGCGGAGCCGGGTGCCTGCCCCCTCCTTGCTGCAGGACCAGAGCGCCGAGCCCACCCTCGGGACCCCGGAGCCCGCGGGCCAGTCCCCACGTGGGTGGGGGTCCTGACCGTGCGCTCCGGCTCGGTCCCCGAAGGCGTCCAGCACGCGCAGCCCGGCGCTCCCGGATCGGCGGCGACCGCGCGGGGGACCCCACTGCGCCCCGGGCCTGCGCGTCCCCTCCCGGACCTACCCATGGTGCGCGGCTCCCGCAGCTCCCGCGGCGACTCTGCCTTGCGGACCCGAGGTGTCCCGCGTCCGACTGGGTTTCCAGGCCCGGCCCCGCACCCGTGCAGGGCTAAACTGTGCGGGCGGGGCCCGGCTCCACCCCTCCGAGGCGGGGGCACTCGCCGAGGTCAGCGCCCCTTGAGCCCTAGCGAGGGGACACCTGTCGCGGTCACCGCCCTGGACACTCCACGAGTTCTGCCCGGGCTGAAAGGCCGCGGGGGACAGCAGCCGCTGGGGACCGGGGCCAGCCGGCCGCGGAGCCAACCGGCCCGGCGGTTCAAAAGCCGGTGGGCAGCGGCCCTACCCCCAAAGCCGCGGATTCCGGAGCTCATTTGCATTTGTAACAGGCTCGGAGGATGTTGTGCCGACCCCTGGCCCGCACTGGGGACAGCTTCAGCGGCAGGGAAAAGTGGGGGGCCGTGGGAGAGAGGAAGAGCGTGTCTGGGGCGCCCGGTTCTTTTTTATTTTCTTTAGCGAAGCAGGACCAGGCCGGTGGCCCAGAGAGCTGGGGGCGAGTTGATGTGAGGGAGCAGGGGGTACCCCCTCACCTGTTCCAAGCCTGGTTTGGGGGTGGGGAGGGCCGTGCCAGGCTGGCTGTGGAGACTAGGAGAGGGACCTCGAAAAGGGCCAGGGGCCGAGTGCAACTCACCAGCACCCGGTGCGCCCCCAGCCCCAAAATAATATTAAGGAAATAAAAGGTGAGTCTGGGGGCAGGGAGAGTGTTTGCCTTCACAAGGCCGACCTGGGTTCGGTCCCGGCATCCCATAGGGTCCCCCTGAGCACCGCCAGGAGTAACCCCTGAGCATGGCTGGGTGTGACCCAAAAAGAGGTGAGTTTGGAAGGTTTGTCTTTTTGGGGGGGGGGGGTACTCCCTGCGGTGCTCAAGGACTACTCATGGCTCAGTGCTCCAGAGTCGCTGAGGAACAGCTTTCTGGATTTAGGTGGTGGGGGCTCCCAGCATTCCTTGGCTTGTGCTGCATCCCGGACCCTCAAGCCCCTCCTAACTTCCAGGGAGACACTGCCCCAATGTTTATAAGGCGACTTGCTATTGGGTAGAAGATCAGGATAATTCCATCTCATTAACTCTGCCTGCAAAGGCCCCTTTTCAAATGAGGTTGCACCCCGGTGCTCAGGTGAGCAATGTGGGTAGGGGGCCATGGACCCTAGTTCCCCCAAATGACCCTCAGTCTAGAGCTGAGCATGCAGAATTGGCATCCTGATGGGACTGTCTGGGAGGTGATGGGGTATCCTGGGTCACCAGCTGACAGCAGGGAGGCGGGGAGCTGGGGTCCGCCCTGGGACATTGACAGACAGCGGGGCCTGTCCCTCAGAAACCGCCACTGCAAGAACGAGAACACATGTTCTTGGGGCTGCAGCAAACAGCATAGCAGGGACGTTGTCTGCCCTGTGCGCGCCAACCGGGCTGGATCCCAGCATCCCATAGGTCTCCCGAGCACTGCCAGGAGTGACCCCTGAACTCCGAATGAGGAATAAGCCCTGAGCATCACAGCATGTGATACAAGCAAACAGAATGGGTTGAAGGCAGAAGTAGTTTGCCTTGCACGCTGCGATCAGGTTCCGGCATCCATATGGCTCCCTGAGTACCACCAGGAGTAATTCCCAAATGCAGAGCCAGGAGTGACCCTCTCAGCTCTGCCATTGTGGACCCCTAAAACAAATACATGCTATGGAGCATTCCGTCTGGGGGTCTGCATCCTGACTTGGGTGTGCTCTTTTTTTTATTTATTTACCACATAAATAAAATTGATTTATTTATGTGGTTTCCTCTTTTTTCTCTCCTATATTTTTTTAAATAAAACTATTTTGATCACTTGATCACTTGACATCCCGTTATTCATCGATTTGCTCGAGCGGACGCCAATAACATTTCCATTGGACCCTATCACGTGCCAATGTAGCCCAATGGCATCTGGTTGCTTCAGGAATAAGAAGAGCCTCAAACCATTCCCTTCAGGGTCTTGACAAGGAAGTCTGGCGAGCTTGTAGGTAGGCTGCCACGTGATCTTTTGGCGTCCCGTGGGATCACGCCTCCACTCAAGTGAAAGAAGGGAATCTGGGAGCTCCGACCTCCATTGCTGCCGTTAGAATCAGGCACGCTGTCTTATTTGCCAAGGCATTGAAAATCTGATGGGCTGGACATGTAATGCGATTTGGAGACAACCGCTGGACTAGAGCCGTTACCAAATAATAATAATAATAATAATAATAATAATAATAATAAGAATAGTAACAACAACAATAATATAATAATAATGGTAATGATAATAGTACTAGTAATGATAATAATAGTAATAATAATAGTAATAGAATAATAATAATAATAATGTAAAAATACAGCATCCTTCTGCTCTTCTTGTTCCAGCTGAAAATGACTATTTACTCAGCCAGGTGTGTAAGTCCGGCTTTGGTTTTATTGTTGTTGGTTGTTTGGTAGTGCTGGGTATTGAACCCAGGGCCTCACACATGAGGGACAGATTCTTTGCCGCTGAGCCTCTTCCCAGCCTTACTAGGCCATTTAAGCGAACTTCCAGACATTTACTGGCTCAAATGCCGGGAACCTCACAAAATAGCATATTCTGGAATGTGAGTAAAGGGGGTGAAGGCCCTTGCCTGGCGTGCAGCTGACCCCTGATTCGGTCCCGGCACTGCATAGGGTCCCCTGAGCACTCCAGGTGTGATCCCTGAGCACAGAGCGAGGAGTAAGCCCTAAGCTACTGCCATATGTGCCCAAGCTGCCACCACCCCCAGAAAGAGTCGTGTCCCATAGAAGTGAGTGGAAATGACCTAAAGCTTGGACACGTGTCCTGCTGCCTCTCTGGGTCAGGAGCCCACACTGCTCTGGGTGGGAGGAGTCGCTACACACACACGTGCGGCAGGTTCCATCCCTGAGCCTTGCACAGTCTCCCACATGGTCCCGAGTAATTCCTGAGTGCAGAACCAGGAGTAACCCTGAGCATCACCAGATGTGACCCAAAGAGGAAAAAAAGAGAGTATGGCAGCAGACAGGAGCAACCACCAAAGGCACGGCTCACCCCTGCGCCCTGCCTCTCTGAGGATGTCTTGTAGCTAAGGGAAGAACCATCAGTCACAGCAAGAAGCCCAACCCAGACCACACAGCCAAGCCCCAGGCAGCAGCCCTGAGAGCAAAGACACAACAGCTCCGTGCAGCGCGGTGCGTGCTCTGGAAGGGCTTGGAGGCAGCCCTAAGCGATTTTTTCATCAGCAACAAAGAGTCTAATCAGGAGACCTGGAGACCTGGCAGACAGCCGGGAACCACCAAAGCCAAATGGAGCCACACTAGAGTAACTAACTGGGTACCTTGGACATGCATGGCTGAGCCTGGCACAGAGCTCAAGGGGTGGTGAGTGACCACGAGCTCCAGACCCGGGTTTGATTCCAGCCTTGCCTGTCGCCTCTCCAGTGATGCCAGGTGTCGCCCTGATGGCTCCCAGAGCCACCTCCTCACCGGGCACCAGCATGTCCCAGCTGGGAATTATAGGAGTGACCTTGGACGCCACAGCACCAGCTGGGGGAGGATTCTTCTCCACAGCTTAAGAAAACAATGTGAACCTCCCCAACTCTATTCAGGAAAGACTTGTGCTCAATATTCATTTGCAGCACTATTCACTAGAGCCCAAATCTGGCAACAAGTCAGTGTCGAGTCCAAGAACAGATGAGTGGACAGAGAAGCGTGATCCACAAACACAATGAGACCTGGCTCAACTGTCAGAAAAGATGAGATGGGGCTGTTTGCTGCTTGGAGGATGAATCTGGAAGAGAACCATGCTGAGGGAAGACAGTCAGGAAAGGGAAGGCACAGAATGGTCTCTCTCAGAGGGAGTCAGTCAGAGAGGACAGTCACAGAATGGTCTCTCTCAGAGGAAGTCAGTCAGGAGAGGGACAGTCACAGAATGGTCTCTCTCAGAGGGAGTCAGTGAGGAGGGATAGTCACAGAATGGTTTCTCTCAGAGGAGTCAGTGAGGAGAGGGATAGTCACAGAATGGTCTCTC